>VXBC01001865.1:529588-684520 GCA_013399945.1 Ploceus nigricollis | reverse complement strand
TATTATTATTATTTCCTTTGCTATGTTAACTGTAGTGCCAGCACTGGAGGTTCAAAATGAGTCAACACTAAGACCATCTACTTCTACAGTGTCTCCCAGTGAAACTGTCTCTAGAAGAGTCATTTGTTATTAAAAATATGAATAGAAAGCAGCGGGTGAGAGCTCAGCAAGAGTCAAGGAGCCCCAACCCTCTTGCCATCAGGCAGATGGGGGAAATGGAAGAAGGTCCCTGCTCAGAGAGGTGGAAGAATCTGCTCCTGGCATGCCTTGCTTCCCCAGGTGCCCTTATGGAATAGGTAGGAGGCCCTGGATCTTGAGGGTCAGGCAGACAACAGTGGCAAAGAAGGTTTATCTGGAGGGTCTTCCAGACCAATGCAGTCAACCAGGTGGATCACAAATACACGTAATAAGAGAAAAAGAAGGGTAGCTGTAGTGGATGACTTGCTTCTAAGGGGAACTGAGGGCTCTCTATGCTGGTTGGACCCATTCCACAGGAAAGTCTGATGACTTGCTGTGGCCCAGGTAAGGGATATTACCAAGAGACTCCTTGAGCTAATTCTGTCCACTGGTTACTACCCACTGCTGGCTGTCCAGGTTGACAGTGAGAAGGTTGATGAAAGAAGTACCAGGGTAATGAAACAGGACTTCAAGGCACTGGGTTGTCTTGTTGAAGGGACAGGAGCACAGGTGATGTTTTCCTCGATTCCTTTGGTATCAGGGATGAATGGCAGAAAGAACAGAAAACCCATGTGATCAACAAGTGCCTTAAAGATGGTGCCATTGGTAGAATTTGGTTTTTTTTTTATTGTGGGGAGATTATTAAGCACCAGGCCTGCAGATGGTGTTCACCTGTCTAACAGGAGCAAAAGTATTCTAGACAATAAGTTGGCAGGGCTGACTGAGAAGGTTTGAAGGGGGAAGGGGATGAGACCAGGCTCACTAGGGACGAGCCTGGGAGCTGCATGCCAGAGTTAGGGGTGAAATTGGTAGCCCAGCTGAAGTGCATCTACACCAGTGCAGGCGGTATGGATAACAAACAGGAGGAACCAGAGGCCATCCTGCAGCAGGAAAGCCGTGACGTAGTTGCCATGAGGGAAATGCAGTGGGGTGACTGTCCTGACTGGAGTGCTGCAGCAGGTGGCTACAAGCTCTTCAAGGGGACAGGTGTTCTGGTTTGAAAGCAAAACCAATGAGAGACTAAGTCAGAAATACAATTTATTAGGAAAAGGGAAAAAAAACAAATACATGCAATAATACAAAAGAAAATCCACTGACAGAGTCAGAATACAACCTGACACCCTTTTGGTCAGGGCGTTGGTAGCAGTCCAAATTGGAATGGCTGCAGTCCTCCTGGAGTGGCAGTTGTGGTTCTGTCAGAGCAGTGATCCTGTAGAAGGGTGTAGTCTTCCTCTGAAGGTCCAGTGGAAAAAAACCCCAGCTGTTCCTCTTGGGAACAGGTGGGGATGCTTGGCTCCTCCCCCCAGGCGGAGCATCTCACAGTGGGCTGTTACCATTCTGTGAGTCATGTGGTAGATCCATTAAACAGAAATAGCTCCTGGAGGGAGTTGTCTCTGAATCATGTGGAAAGGCATTGATGGGCCCATTAACAGGAGATAAAGAAAAAACAATGCCCTCCTGGTTTCAACAGCTCTTGAGGATGGGAATAGAATACATCTTTATATTGTAACCTAGGACAACAGGCAAGGAAGAAGAGGCAGTGGGTTATCTGTGTACTTCAGGGAGTGCTTTGACCGCACAGAGCTTGAAGATAGTGGTGGTAAGATTGAGTGTCTAGGGCTGAGAATTAGGGCAAAGGCTGGTAAGTCAGATATCCTGGTGAGAGTCTATTATAGACCATCCAACCAGGATAAAGAGGCAGACGGAATATCCTGTAAGCAGCTGGCTGATGTTTCACCATCACTAGACCTTGTTCTTGTGGGAGACTTTAACCTGCCAGTGTCTGCTGGAGACCCAACAGAGTGGAAAGGAGTCAGTCTAGGGGGTTCCCGGAGCATTGGGAGTTAACTTCCTGACACAGCTGGTGAGGGAGCCTACAGGGGCAGTGTCCTGGTAGACCTGCTCTTTATGAACAGAGAAGGGCTGGTGGGAGATGTGGTGGTCAGAGGCTGCTTTGGGCAGAGCGACCGCAATGCCGTAAGAATTTTCAGTACTTGCTGAAGTAGGGAGGGGCATCAACAAAACCTCTACTTTCAGACTTTGGCCTATTCAGGACACTGATTTAGAGAGTCTCTTGGGAAGCAGCTCTTAAAAACAAAGGGGGCCAGGAAGGCTGGACATACTTTAAGAAAGGAATCCCGAAGGCGTAGGAGCAGGCAGTCCCTGTGTGCTGAAACACAGGCTGATAGGGAAGAAGACTAGCTTGGCTGAGCGGGGAGCTTTCACAGGAACTTGGGGGGAAAACAGAGGGTGTATCACCTTTGGTAAAAGGGCAGGCAACTCAGAAGTGTTTCAGGGTGTTGTTAGGTCATGTAGAGAGAAAATTAGAGAGGTGAAAGCTCAGTTAGAACTTACTCTGGCTACTTTTATTGGGGAAAATGAAAAGTGTTTTTATAAATATACTCATAACAGAAGGGGGCCAAGGAAAACCTCTGTTCTTTATTGGACATGGAGGGGATTATAGTCACCAAAGACAAGGAAAAGGCTGAGGTACTTAACCTCTTCTTTGCCTCAATTTTCAACAGGAAAACTTGTTATCCTCAGGGCAGCTGGCCCCAGCTGAACTGGTAGACAGAGAGGAGAAGCAGAATGGACCCCCTGTAACCCAGGAGGAAGTAGTTAGTGACCTGCTTAACCACTTAGGTGCTCACAAGTGTGTGGAGCTGCATGGGATCCATCCTAGGGTGATGAGCAGAAGAGCTCAGTAAGCCTCTGTCCATTATCCATCTATCATCAGTCAAGGCTAACCAGGGAGGTCCCAGGCAACTGGAAGCTGACCAGTATGATGCCCATCTACAAGAAATGCTGGAAGAAAAATCGAGGGAACTACAGGTCTGGCAGCCTGACCACAGTGCCCAGCAAGGTGACGGAGCAGGTCATATTAAGTGTAATCATGCAGCACAGGAAGGACAACCAAGGGATCAGACCCAGCCAGCACAGATTTAGGAAAGGCAAATACTTCCTGGCCAACCTGATCTCCTTCTATGTCCAGGTGACGCACCCGGTGGATGAGAATAAGCCTGTGGATATTCTCTGCCTGGACTTCAGCAAAGCCTTCAATACCATCTCCCATGGCACACTCCTGGCAAAGCTGTCAGCCCATGGCTTGGACAGGTGCACTCTTCTCTGGGTTAAGAACTGGCTTGGACAGCCAGGCCCAGAGAGAGGTGGTGAATGGTGCCACATCCAGTTGGCAGCTGGTCACTAGTGGTGTCCCTAGGGATCAGTGTTTGGTCCAGTCCTGTACAATATCTTTATTGATAATCTGGATGAGGGGATCAAGTCTTCTACTAGCAAATTCGCAGACAAGATCGAGTTGGGTTGGAGTGTTGATCTGCTGAGGGTAGGAAGGCTCTGCAGAAGGACCTGGACAGGCTGGATTGATGGGCTGATTTCAGTGATATGTGGTTCAGGAAGACCAAGTCTGGGTCCTGCACTTTGGCCACAACAATCCCCTGCAGCACTACAGGCTGCGGACAGAGTGGCTGGAAAGTGGCCCAGCGGAAAAGGACCTGGAGGTACTGGTTTTGACAGTCAACGAAACATGAGCCAGCAGTTTGCCCAGGTGGCCAAGAAGGCCAATGGCATCCTGACCTGGATCAGCAATAGTGTGGCCAACAGGACCAGAGCAGTGATTGTCCCAATGTTTTTGGCACTGATGAGGCCATGCCTCAACTCCTGTGTCTAGTTCAGGGCCCCTCAATTCAGGAAGGACATTGAGTTGCTGGAGCGTGTCCAGAGAAGGACAATGGCACTGGTGAAGGGTCTGGAGCACAAGTCTGATGAGGAGCAGCTGAGGGAGCTGGGAGTGTTTAGCCTGGAGTAAGAAGCTCACAGGGATCTTACCTCTCTCTAGAACTACCTGGAAGGAGGCTGTAGCCTCCCCAGGTGGGGATTGCCCTCTTCTCCCAGGCAACCAGCAATAGAACAAGAGGACACAGACTTAAGCTGCACCAGGGGAGGTTTATGTTGGACATTTGGAAGAAATTCTTAATGGAAAGAGTGGTTAGATATTGGAACGGGCTGTCCAGAGAGGCATTGGAGTCATGTTTCTGGTTCTGTTTAAGGAAAGACTGGACATGGCACTTAGTGCCATGGCCTTGTTGACAATGTGGTGTTCAGTCATAAGTTGAACTCAATGATCTCAGAGATCTTTTCCAACCTAACTGATTCTGTGATAAACCTATTAAACACATAAACATAGTGAACAGGGAACAGTGCCTTATGATCAAGTCTCACTGTGATCTGTGATATTTACATGTCAAATAAAAGAAGATTGTTCTATCTGAAACAATAATCTGAATATGTAGAGAAGGCAGCTGGGATCAGAGAGCAACCAAATATGTTTTATTGCTTCTTGTTTTTGGGGCCTCTCCTTTATGAGGTAGATGTGTCGTGATTTTTTTTTTCTGCTGGAACAGATGGCAAATGCTGGTGAAGATCAGCAGTCACTTAAATACAAATAAAGGAATAATAGTGAAACCTACTTATATATGAAATTCAGGCAAATATAGATCAGCAGTCACTTAAATACAAATAAAGGAATAATAGTGAAACCTACTTATATATGAAATTCAGGCAAATATAATTAAGCATGCAATTAAGAAAAAAGAGCTTTCCTATAACAGCTTGATGGTCAAGGGGTTCCTGCGGAAGCTGGTTTTGTACTCTAGGCTTCAGATTATCAACATTATGTCAAGAAGTTTGAAAAATCTTGTTTTCAAGTTGTATTAGTGACTAGAATGCAACTCTTGAAATTTTGTTGCTGATTTCTTTAATTAGTATTTTCAAAAAAGCAAGGGAGTTTTTTTTGGTAGAAGCACAACCTGTAGAATTTAGACACAGTGCATGCTCAGGTCAGTTTACTGAAGGTGCATTGTTAATTACTTCAGCTGTGCCTTTACTATTGTGAACAGGCATCATTTTGCGAAGTGGCACAAGTATGTTGCCTTTTGAGCAGGCAGAGCAAAGGAAACTGTAATCTGCAATATATACCCCTCAGATTTATGTAAGTCCTCCTTCTGTAGCTGATGCTACCTTAACAGACCCCTTTTGCTCTCAGCTGATGATTCTGCACTGGTGAATTTTGAGGTTTTCTGCCCCAGCCTGACCTACTTGTTTGTCAGTTTTGTGAACCTCTGTCTTGTCCTTCACTTTGAGATCTCTTTGGATCGAGGGTTGTTTTCTGTATGCTCGTGAATACCAGAAACAATCTGTTTTGTGTGAGCTTTAATCTAAGCGTTAAGTAATAATTTTATTATTGCTTTAGCATCTGTTTGTTATGCATAGTTCTTTAGTGTCTGCAGAGGGAACAAGTAACAAATCTAAATACTTTGCTTCCTTTGAATAGCCTGGGGGGATAAAGTTAGTGTCAGGATACAACCACAGAGTGATTTATGCCTGCCTACTTTAGCTGGAGTGAATTAACATTCAGTCAGGTTGTTCTTTTATTTATCTTCCCTAGCATAAAGTGATATGTGTAAGAAACATTCCACAGGGTGATAATCACCCACACTGGGTCTATAATATTGATTTTGTACATGTGTAGCCTTGCATGCCTTAAGAACATAGTGTACACTTTTGCTGCTGAATTTTCCTCTTAGGCCAGATTTGGGCCATCTGCGCTGGTCATGGGAGAAGCTTTGAAAGTGCGTTGTCTGTAGTAATGAGCTGTCCTGGGATAAACTACAATTCTAACACATGGCTCCTTCCACTACCGTAATCCCATTGTGGCGTTGTCCCAAAAAAGTATTGCTGGGTGCCTGATTATATGCCCATTGTTTGCTGCTAGAGAAGATTTTGCTTATTCTTTTTTTTTAAGGTATAACTTAATATGCCAATATTAGAGTTTAGTGACGCAGAAGCGTGAAGTAGACATGAGGAAATGACTCATGGTCAGTACTCTTGCGGAAAAAGACTTTTTTAAAAAACTTGTTAGTGGACATTATTCTGTCCTGTCTAACTTAAAATACTCTGTGATTGTGGTGTTACTCGAAGGTAGAGCTTTATGTATATCTTTTTACATGCAAGATGTGTTTTCATTTACATTGACTTCCTTCTATAGCTTAAATACTAAAAGTCAGTTTTTAGAATGAGAAATTCAGGTCATTGCTGTCTAAAACATGCTATACTGAGTGGGAGATGCAGGAATAGAATAATCATCTCATTCCTGAATGATAGAGTCAGCTGAGAACCCTTTGTTATATGTGGAATGGTAGGATTCCCTTCCTGCTGCTTCTTCATGAGTCATTTTCAAAAAGTGTGTTTACAGTGGAATTAATTTGCCAATGTTTGCCTGCACTGAATTTCATATGCTGTTACTGTTATCTAAAATGAACATTATGTGATGTCTGAAGGGTATTATATTTTATGCTCAGTTATAAGTTTTTTTTTTTCAGTAATTTCATTTACTTGGAACCAAACAAGCCCATAGGTTATTAAAATATAGAAAGCAGAACTCTGTTTTTTGCTATTTTACATAAAATGTTGAGGTATTTTTACTGATCTATTGACAAAGAAGAAGAACAGGATCCTTGCAGGGTTATATGTGGATATTTATTTGCTGATAATTAATGAACTGTTTACTTGGTATGTTGCTTATGTATAATGTCTCTTAGCTGTTTATATCAAAAACTAAGACCCAGTGTGTTATTTTAAATATATTACAGATGGGCTGGAAAATATACAGCAAAAGAAAATCTTTAAAGAGAATAAGGAAAAAACACAACAGAGTGAAGAGCCTTGTGCTGCTGATTCAGTAGATTCTCTAATGGCAGAAATGCCATTTGTGGACACAGATATTGAAGATGAATGTGCTAGTAAGTACATTAAACAGAAGTAATGTGAAAGCATAGACACATATGCACTCAGTTCTTGGTCCTACCTTTTCGCAGGGACACATGGGTCATGCACATGGAACAGTCTCCCTGAAAACAGGTTACAGTCCAGAGCTTCTCTTATCACTATTCAGTCCTGCAGTACCTGAGCATATTAAGAATTCACCCTTTTGTTATCCTGTGAAGCAATGAGTCACAGAATAAAGACATTTCATATGTCAATTCACATTACTGTATGTGAGCTTCTCAGGTCATGGGTTTTGTGAGCTGTCCTTCAATATGTGTATTCCCAGCATGAGGCTGGAAGTACACTTCTAATTGGACAGTGGATGTCTGCAGCCTGGTCAGCTTGTGGGTATGTATCAGTCATTGTGGTGGGAGAGGGTCTGTAAAGGCTCAAGGAGATGAGCTGAGAGAAACACAATTATGTGTGAAGGAAGAACTGAGGACACACACATTTCTTTCACTATATCAGAAGGTATCTCTGGGAAAGGAGGAGGTAGAGAGCAAATCTGTTTGGGATGATATTTTCTTCTGGGCTGGGTTTGGTTCCTGTGCTATTGGTTGGTTAGTCTTAGTCTAGTACAACTTTTAGCTTTAGTAATCCTATGTATTACTGTGTTTTATATTTCAAAATGCAGAATGCATGGGATTTTTGAAGTTTTATATTGGCCCTTCTGCTCTACAGTTGTGTCCATGTTCAAGATGGACAATTTGCAGGCCTGTTGTCCTGCTGCATACGTTGGCTAAGGGAGGTTCAGTGGTTTGGAAGCTATGTGTCTGTCTGTGTTAGCAGCTTATAAACGTTGCTTAGAGTTGTAGGCTGTTAGTTCAGGTGTGGTACTTCACTTGGGCTACATTAATTCAGATCAGAGTTGGATCCCAGTCAGACAGTTCAGAGCATGGGCAGAGCAGGTGAGTGGGAAGACACACTCCAATCAGTTGACTCAAGTCCAGCTCCTGTTGGTGTGATATTAAGAGTGTCTTTGTTTCAATGTCTGTGTGCTGAAAGTGATTTTTTTTTTTTCTCTTCAGTGCATGCAACTTCTGAACTAAGTATTAAGAAGAAAAGAAAGCGGACTATTGGAAGGGAAATTGAAGAAGGCATTGAGAGAAAGAAGAAAAAAAACAAACAGTATCAGCCAAATTATTTCATTTCTCTTCCAATTACTAATCCAAAGGTGATATTCTTTATTATACTAATTTGATATAACCAGAATTACTTCAACAGCTGCATGTGTTTATAAGAACAGTGTTTGATATTGCAAAACAATTTTTTTTCAGGTAGTTTTAAAGAAATATTAGCAGTCTATTCAATGAGTAGTGCTATGTTATGTAACATTTTTTGTGAATTAAATTTCTTTTCTAAAAAAGACTGGAGGAAAAATACTTACATTTTTATTCAGTTGGTCAGTCTTATGGATTTCACTGAAGCTGGCTGAAATTTCCCCTCTGCAGTGTTCAGTATTGCCTATTTTGTTGTTCACATAGAATAAGGAAGAGAGACATTCCTATTTAATTTAATGAGAAAAATTCTAGCAACATTTTTAGATTTCTTTATAGATACGAATTTATTTTCGGATCTGTTACTGTTTTAACTTGGCAGTATGTAGTTGAGCATTTTACAGTAAAATGGTTCATCTTATCTAAAATTCAAACAACTTGTTTTAGTGAGATGTTGTTCACATGAATTCAGGAAATGCAAAGAGCTGTTTAAGAAAATGTATTTCCTTGCAGTTACATGAATTGTCTCATTTAGGCACTAAATGAAAATGATTTCTTACATGCTGCAGATTGTCTCTGGTACATCCTTTTGTGTCTGAAACAAGGAAAGTAGGTGCCTTATGTTTAAAAAGTTGAACCCAGCAATTTAACAGCATTTGCAAATTTAGTTTGGGGGGTTTTTTAATATCAGAAACTCTCGTATGAATTTTAACTCATCCTACATCTGTATTATCACTTCTCTGAAAAAGTAAAATAAGATTAAGAAAATACGAAATGAGACTAAAATAGGTTTGAAAATGACACTGCAGTCTTTGATACTTCAAAATGTAATATGTGAAGAAGAGATTGTAAAAGCTGGTTTTATAAGATCCAAGATAGCCTGTTACAAATATTGTAGGATATCTTTTGTGACATCTTATTTTAAAATACCTTTTCTTCCAGATCTGTTTAACAGATTACATGATTTAACAAGTGCAAGAATAATGTAGGGGTTATATAATCTGGTAATTGAGAATTCCTGCTGACGATTGTTACTATGCCCAAGGGCTGGTTGGGAAGGTCTTAAGTATGCTTGGTTTTTTTATATGTCATTATTTAGTCATATCATTTACAGAGGTAAAGAAACAACTCTTTAAATTTAATCTCAGAGCATTTGAGAACTCCAGGACTTTGCTAGAAAGGTTTGTTTATACTTGCCTTAGAGGTAGAGTTGTTCTGAAAGCAGAAAATACACATTGGAATTTTTATATGCAATAATAGCCGAAATTTAGACACCTGGTTTCTTGATAGCCAGAGTGAATCTGGTAATTGCTGGTAGTATTTCAGTTGGTAATGAGAGACCTTTATTTTTTGAAGAGCTTATTTTATTCCAGTGAAGTATTTTAAGCATTAGTGTTATTTCTTTGTATTTTATGTAGTAATTTAGGCTTTACACAGAGGAAATTTTGTAATAAAGGATATTTCTGAAACATTTAATCAGCTGTTCCTCTTGGAAGATGAACAGTTTCCTGGTTTTCATTTTAATTGTTTTGAATCTTTCAAAATGAAAAGTGTTGTTCCATTAATTTTGAATTTATATTGAACTTTGCATTATTACTTGTGTAAAAATGGTTAAATAGAATATGATCATTTTATCTTTTTCTATTTGCTTGGGTTTTTTTTTTAAAGTTATGACTTACATGATGTGTTATCACTTGATAGGTTAGCCTTTCAGGGTTCTCTAGTCTCGACTATAATTGCTATTGATCTGTTAGATCTTTAAATCTTCACATTTACTTACTAGTAGTATCCTTGTAATACGCAAAATGGTGTTATTCTATTACTCCTCAGAATAATGTACTTCAAGTAATGGGAGAGGAGATCTTGAATCAGTAGTTGAGGCCTTTTTTTTAAATTTTTTTTTTAAAAATTCAGAGGGAGGAATTGTTAAGTGTGATCTGTCTTGAAAAAGGTTTTGAATTAAGTTAGAACATCTCAAGTAAAACATCTCAAGTAAAAATAAATGATAGCAGTTGAAATGTAAAACAATACTTTGTAAGGTAATGTAAATAACAGGTTAAATAGCAATTTAAAGTTTTCATTTATGCAGTGGGTCAAAGCTTGTTATATAGCATTGGAAGAGTCCTAGTTTGCTTCATTAGAATAGTACACTCAAATGTTAATTGTACCTTCGATTTATTAGAGAAAACAGAACAAATATGAAATTGTGATATGCATTGTGATGGCACACCCGTTTAACAGCTGTTGTGTTACACTTTGATCGCATAACTTCAGGGAAAATATCTGAAAAACAAGTTTCTGAAATTCAGAAAAACTTACTTGAAAACTTTTTTTCTTTCCAAATAATGTTGATTGTCATTTAGCCAGAGAGAGAGGATGTGCTCAGCCTTCTTTTTATTTTACCTGTATCCAAAGGGCAGGATTTTTCATTACTTTCTTGATGGATTCAGCAATAACTTTTCTCTGGAACTGATAACTGGCTGTCTTTGGACTTAATCTTGTTCCAAAGCCATATTATTTGTTAGGTTTTTAGCTTGGTTTCCTAATAGCGTTTATACAGCTATGAGCCTGTCCATTGGAGTTTTTTGGGTTTTCAGCCTGTTGTCCAATTTTGGACAGAAAAATTGACATCTCAGAGGTATTAGTTTCCTACACTTTTTGTGTCATTGGTGCTTGCATAAAAGACTGAACCTTGAAAGAACATGCTTGTGTGGAAGTACTACTGAAGGGAACTATAGGGGTATGGGGATGTGGGGTATTGGCTGCTAAACTAAATGCTGAGTAATACTGATCTCTTTCAGAGCTAGGATGGTCTTTACTGCTGTGATAACACAGTTCCACATCTGTCTTCTGTACTCTGAAGTGCTGGTACAGTTACATTTATATTTTTTCCTTTGCCAGGTCACAGGTACAAATTAAATTTAGAGGCAATAGTTGAAAATTGAATAAAATTGTAATTACTATGATACATTTAATTTTTGAGTTTTTTTGCTTTAGCTTATAAACTTAAATAATTATTCAGACAATACATTGTAATTAGTGGGAATCACATTTACCAGTTCTTTGCTTAAATAGGGATTAAATTCCTCCTGTATCTGAGACAATGAAACTGTTATTTATCCAAGATGAGATCAGTTCTGACATATCAAAAAAGGTGGTCTTATTACAACATGATTTATGATAAAATGGTGGTGGAATTTTCTTCATATGTCCTACACTACTTAAGACACTTGTGGTTTTGTAAATGTCATATCCCCTTTTCTGGCAAGTAGCTTTTACCTTCCGTCCTTCTCCCTGCTCTCGCTAGCATCGGTTCCTTTGAGTTCTAATTTAATTATATGACACTACTAGATATCTATGGCTTATTGGTAAACATTCTGCATGGCAAAACTCATCTTAAGAAATTCAGTCAGAAAAATACTTAACAATCCCATTAGATTGTGGGTTTTTTCCCAGGAAATTTGTGTTCCTTATGATTAACAGAGCTACCAAAATACATCAATGCTTTTTTTATATCTAAGAGCTACTTGTGCTTATCTTATAAAAGTCAAGTCTGTACAGTACATTTGTAAAGTATTCACTACTGAATTTCAAATAAGTAAACAACAAAAAAGTGAGATTGGAGTTTTCAACCTGCTTCTTTTAGACTTCATACACTAAAGATGATTTGTCTGTAATGTCTTTGTTCACTGTGCTTTAAGAAGTAATTCATTTTGTCAGATGGTCAGGTTTATTTGACTTGATCTAACTTTCACTAACATACTCAACAATTATTGCAGGTTTTTGTTGTTTTGTTTTTTTAAATTCCTACCATACAACTAGCATAATGTCTAGTACAGTAAACATTTTGGATACAATTTATAGAGCAGGTATAACCATATAAATAATTTTCAATAAAAAAATGTAATTCCAGTATTTTTTAAGAGAAAGACTGATGAAGTTAGGACTCTACCTGTTGCAAGGAAATTTGTCTAAATACATTTGAAGGGAGTATATACATTATATCTGTCTATTGGACAATATAATCAGAATTGCAAATCAGATATCTCTACAAATTATTTCCTGAATATTCTGGTTTTGTGTGTGCCCAGTCCTGCAAAGATCAGGTTTTTTTCAGTCACTTACCTGCACATAGCAAGATAGACGTTTAGCAGAGTGGGCAGAGAAATTCCTTGAAGAAGCTTTTTGTTGGTATTACTGGCAGTGTCAAACTGGATGATCTTAACCTGCTTCAGGAGTTTATGATACTTATGGAAGGAAGCTGCTATTAAGATGGAGACTGTCCAGTGATTTATTAATCACTCTATTTGTACCCAGTTTGGGTTCATGCAGGTCAATTAGCACAGCTTTGTCAGAGGATAAAACTTTTTTCCGCTAGAATGGTTTTTACATAAACATTTGTTTGTAGTTTATGTGCTTTCTTGTTCATTTGCATGATGGGATACAGTAATTGTTGTAGTGGCTAACTGTTGTTTCTGTGTCTTTCTTCCCAGATTACTGGCACTATTCAGGCAGTCCAAGATGCAATAATACAAAAGGATCAAAGGCTTTCCAAAGCAATGGTTCGCTCTGGCTCATTGCATGTCACCATGTTAGTGATGCATTTATCCAGTGAAGAAGAAATTAGCATGTAGGTATTTAGTGGAAATTAAGTATATACTAGTATTTTTGCTTAATGTGTTCATAAAGAGACTAGCAGGGTTAACTGACACTTTTTTGTGCCATACACAGCCCTAGTTTACTAGGGTTATTGAACGTTTAATTCATGTTGTTTTTAAAATGTAATCATAATAGTAGCCATTTTCATAACTTATGGTATGTCATAAGCTCTGAACAAAGTATGTGGTTTTCCCTTGCATTTTACCTACTGTGTGCTGAACTTGCATGCCCATATCTCATGTTTGCTAAAGTAATTCTTTTAAAACAATGTTTTGATATAGGGACAGGGGAATTAAAAATCTGTTGAAGTGCAGATTGCTCATAAGAAAGTGAGAATCCAAGGTAGAATGTAGGAACCATTCGGTAGTCAAGGGCATGCTTCTAATAAGTAGAAGTATTTTGGCTGAAAGCATTTGACACACATAAAAATAATGAATGATCAGTATATCTAAATCAGTTGCCTTGTTTTTACATGCTTGTTTTCTTTGAATGCTATATCCTTCAGATCTCTATACTCCTATCTGTCTTCTGCTGTGAAGATGCAAATTTGTCAGCATCAACAGTCTAATCTAAGGGGAGAGAAACAGCCAGGGACAGAGAATAAAAAGGCAAGCAAAGGATACTAGGTCTGGTAGATTCCCTCCCCTCTCCATGTGCCTGGTTAATGAGTAAACTCTGATAGCACCTGAAAATTGGTGAGAACAACCACCAGCTGTTTATGTGAGATTTTTTTTTAAAGGGCTTGAAGTACAAACTTTTAAAAAAAAGGAGCATGGGATAGTACCTCAAAGCACATGCACCTCTTCATGAGTATTTTGTATACTAAAACAAATATTCTCAGATTCAGGATAGTCTGCTACTCTGTGAGCCCCTTCTCAGCTTTCACTGTCTGAATGCCACTGAAGCACTGACTTACAGAGTTCTTCTCTGCCTCTCCCAGCAGAACTCTACAGTCCAGGCACTCAGAACTGTCCTCTAGTCAGCAGCAGCTTCCTCAGAGATTCACCCCTTCCCTGGCCAGATGCCTCCTATAGGTTTCTAGCTCAGCTATCCTCAGGTATTCTAGATTGCATGCTCTTTTAAATGAGATTTAAAAAAATTTAATAAATGATGTTTTTTGTTTAATCTTCTGGGAGATCTGAAAGAGTAAAATGCTGAATTTGCCGCCTTCTTGCTTCACCAATTTTTGATACCAGGTTAATGGAAAGAAACCAAGATCCAGGCTGGCAAACAAACCTGTGTGTAATGTAGGGGGAGAGTAATGTCTCAAACAAAGTGCAGCTAGTCAACTGGGCATCTGAGAATTCACAGATCCTTAGGTTGGGATCTATTGAGTTACTTAGATATCTACAGTTTTTCAACTGTGTTTGCACAATAGTGCCTCTGTCTATACAGAAATGAAATGTGTTGAATGCTATTTGAAGTCAAATGCGTGATAAGAATGTGCTAAACATAACATTCAATTCAGCACAAAGCTCTTTGTATGGTATTTTAGTACATACAGCTTTCACCCTGAAAATGGAAGATCTGTATTCTAGGCCTTTCTTTCTAAGGGAATCCAGACCTGCAATTCTCATGTGAGTTTCCTAACTGATTGACTGTGTTCTAGCCTTCATGAATACACTATACATCTCTTTTTGTAGGACTGTATGAAATCAAAAATGTGAGATTTTGAAACTAGAAAGAAAGAAAGCAATCAAGACTCATGACAGCACTCCCTTCAAGCCAGGAAGTTCTACTCTATGCTAACTGTGCATAGTCATGGGATCAGGTGCTAGAAATCAGGATGCCTGCCTTTGCAGTAAATTTCTAATTATGAGATTATAATGTCAAGTTTTTCTTGCTAGTTTTCTGTCACAGACTCTGTGAATCTCACCTTTGCACAACAGATAACAGAACTGATGGAATTGAGTTTGGCTTTGTTTGCGAGATCGCTTTTTCTAACAAGTGATCAAAATTAAAACTCAGAAATTTCTAAGAAGAAACTTGGTGAATTTTAAGTGCTACAACATTTACATTACAATAATATAGGAAGAAAACAGGCACTGCTTCTATAATTCTAGCTTGTGTTCACTTAGAATATGCTGTTGAATTTTTATTTTCTTTTTTGACTTAAGATCAAAGTGCTGGTAAACTTTTTGGGTATCTTTGTAGATTAGTTGCACTGAGTGTAATTACTAGTTGGCATTGTAAATACTGTTTGGTATGGAATAACAAGTAAATACTGTTGTTTTTAGCTGTTGACTCAGTAGAAATGTTCGTCCTTGTGCATTATTCTTACAAAGCAATCGTTAGATGTTATGAAGTAGTTGCTAGAATACAAAAGGCAAGATAGCTAGAGTGAGATGACAGCTATTTTTCTACATATTTTAGTGTTTGCAAAATTATAAATAAAAGAAAAAGTAGAACCAGATCTTTGCTGCCACAGTGCTAAACTGAAAGCACACTGCATTGTGTGGATTGGCCTTTCTTGGAACTCATCGGGTAGGCTTGGGCTGGTCAGTGAGTTCTGCAGCAGACCCCACAGTATGGAAATATATAACTTTGTTCAGCTGAGGAACAGAGCTTTCCACGGACTTTCTGTGGACTAGTTCTCACATGTAAAAATCCAGAGATGGATTTTAGATACATTCATGAATCAATACTTAAAAGCCCTCTGCAAGGTTTAACTTAATTTGACTCAATGTATTTGAAATATCTGTACTTGTTTTGGACCAATTTTTAGGTTCATGTTGGTAAATAAATCTATGCCTGCTTATATGTGAAGTAATCTGACAGGTAGAACCAGTATTAGATGGTGTTTTTGAAAGATTTTGAAGTACAGCACGTAAGGAAGACACAGGAACAGGCTTGTCTAACAGTGGTAAGAGGGTAGGTAGGCGACAGAGACTACGCTTACAGTAAAATATCTTTGCCAAGGAACAAGGAAAGTTGGTGCTTAAAATGGTTATAAAGGAGCTAAAGTACTTCTAGCTTATAGATTAAAGCCCTCTAAAAAGACCACAGGAGGGCTCTATCAATGAAGGATATTTTGTCATGTAATCAACCTTCATTTGTTTCTTAACTTAGTCTAGGTTCCAGTTAATGCACAGTTCACATCAAGAGTCCACTTTGTTAAACACAGTGGGAATGTGTAGAGATTCTTGGAATTGTACAGGCTTCAATGAAATCATTTAACCTACTGTAGAAATTGGTGATTGCTTTCATCCAGCTAAAACAGAAAAAGTAAAAATACCTCTTTTGAGCATTTTTAACCTATTACTGCCATCTAGCGTTTATAAAGCCTGCATTGATTTAGGGAAAAGANTTTGTTTAGAATTTAAATCACTTCAAGTGCAGGTCAAAACAATTTCATGTAATTGTACATACACTTGATGTGGCTAATTAAGATGATTATTAAAAGGCTTGTACCCTGTTATTGCAGTTATAGTGTGCATGCCTCTTAGCTCTTACAGAAAGTAAATTGAGATTGTACCTCTTTTAATAACAGTTCTCCATGAGCTTAATTGTAATTTCCATATAATTTTATCATTATATACATAATGTCACATCTGTTTATAATATAACTAACACTGTTGTAACTTTGACTGAAGAAGAATCTTAGTTCAATTGACATATCAGGAGAGGAAAAAAATTAATTTAAGAATGGAAAACTAAATGCTTCTGAGTAATCGTCTTATTTAAATGGGATTAAGTAATAGAGACGAAGTAATAGGGACACTGTCATGTTAGTATCTGGATACCTTGAGGACTGAGATAAACTCTTTTGAGGAATTACACCCACTGCTAAGTCTGCCTTTATTATTTGTTTGGTTTTACAGCACAGTGTATGAACCACTTTACCTTTATAAAAAGGTGGTAGTAATAATAATAACAACTGTATTGATAGAAAGTAGTGGGAAAGTACCACAGTAGATAATAAATTGGTACTAAAAAATCTTTGTTACATTTATTGATATAATGATTAATAGCAATATTAACAGCAGAAATGTATTTGACATTGGTTTTTTCTTTCCTCTCAACAGAGCAGTTGGTGCTCTTTCAGACAGCAAGGTTTTTGTAGATGATCTCCTGAAAGGAAAAAGAGTGGATTTGTCTTTTCAAGGAATTGATCACTTCAGAAATCAAGTTGGATTTGTGAATTTGGCAGAAAATGATCATACAACACTACTTAAGGAAATAGCAGGTACAACTTGTCAATCTAGTTTAAGTGTTTTAAAGACTTCTCAACAACTTAAATGAGAATGGAGCACAAAGATAAGTTGGTGCTAATTTAGTCCATATTAACTTTGCATATTTCAAAATTATGTTAATGAATTACAGACAGTACTGTTCTCTGATAACTTTTTAGTTAGTTTATGTAAAAAACATAGTGCAAATTGTTAAGTGGGATGTAAAGACTCCATACTACCTTGTTTTGGTCCCATTTTTATCTGCCTATGAGTCTATACTTAAACTATGTTGTTTACAGATATTTAATAAAAATTCTCAAAGAACAGTACTGTCTGTAATTCATTGGTGTCCTTTAAAACTATCCCGGCAATTTGAACTATTCCTTGGAAAGATTCTTTAAAAGAGTTTTTCAGTATTGATGAATTATCTTTTGTGTTCTGAGGAATGTGAGGTCACACCATTTTTTAATAGAGCAATAACCCATTTTGCAGAGTAGCAAGGACTGCTGCTGTCACACTACCTCTTTGCAGTCCAGTACAGAGGGAAAAATGGAAAAAGTCTTTATTAATACAGTGTTTTCTCTAGCAATTCATTAGTTTCATTTCTGAAGTGCAGCTGGTTTGACCTTTTACAAAGACCTCAGTTGAGTTTATTAGAGGAATCACTGTTTCGCTACTTCAAAATTATGTATGGCTTCTGCTATGTTCTAAGATAAATTTTAATTTCATGTTGTTATTTTGTGTTGTACCTGAATGAAGGAGAAATATTGAAAACATAGTCAGTAGAAAATAGGTGAAGTTAAATTAGCTTCTAAATGGTAGGAAACCATTTAGTTCTGTAAATTATATAGAGAAATTGTTTGATAATAACATCTGAACGTGGTCATTGCATGTCTGCTAATACCAGTGTAGATGTAGGTTTGCCAGAGATGGAAGTCCAGGAAAACCAGAGCTAATGTGAATCTTCTGTTTGTTCTGATTTCCTAGTTACTTCCCAAAAATCCATTAAAAGATATTAGGATCATTTAATTATCTACCAGGAATAGTGCTAAACAGTTCTGACAGAGGTTTGAGGAGTATTTTAATAACTCTTGTCAAAGTCTTTTTAGAAATTGTGCGCTTACAGTGACATACACAATTACAGGACATTTTAAAAAACTGTCTTCTGCTTTGCTGCACCACAGAATATTTGAAGGACTGTTGTGGTTTATTCCCAGCTGACAGCTCAGTCCTGCACAGCCACTCACTCACTCTTCCCCAGCCATTTGGGGGAGAGAGTCAGAGGAGTAAAAGTGAGAAAACTTATGGGTTGACATAAAGACAGTTTAATAGGGAAAGTGAACACCATGCACTTAAGCAAAGCAAAACAAGGAATGCGATCACCATTTCCCATGGGCAGGCACATATTCAGCCCTTCAGTGATTCAGCAGGGCTCCATTACTAAGAGTGACTTGGGAAGAAATGCCATCCTTATTCCTTCTTCTTTCCCCAGCACTATATATGCTGAGGGTGATACCATACAGTATGGAATATCTCTGTGGTCAGTTGGGGTCAGCTGTCCCAGCTGTGTCCCCTCCCAGCTCCTTGTGCATCTCCAGCCTGTTTGCTGGAGAGGTAGGCTGAGAAACAGTAAAGGTCTTGGCTCTGTGCAAGTGCTGCTCAGTAGTAACCAAGACATCCCTGAATGATCAAACCTCTGTTCACCATAAATCCAAAAAATAACCCTATACTAGGTACTATGAAGAAAAGTACACAGCCAAAACCAGCGCAAATACTAAGTGAATTTGGAAAAGGTAATGAAGTGCTTGGTTTTTATTTTGATAACTATATTGTAAATGCTGCTTGAAGCTGATAAAAGTGAATAAGTGAATCCTGTTTTTTTACTTACAGGATTTGCAGATGTTGATTTTATGGATTAATGATGCATGTTATGGTCTGACCATGAGAGGGAGCTTGTATTTCACAAACAGAAAAATTACTCTTCTGTTTATACATACAAATATTTCATTTGCTTTTGGTCTTTTGATTTTAAGAAATGTTGTTTTGTTGGCTTAAATACTTTAATACAGTTAGGACTGCACTGTAGTACAACAGTCAGGCTGACATGCAGTACAACCAACTTAGTAATTTTCTTTAACTTTAGTTGTGAATAAATGACATTTAGTCTAATCTCTTCAAATTGATTTCCTAGCAGTCCACACTAGAGAGTGAGAGAAACAGAAAGCGAGTCATACTGCCCATCTTCTTCTCTAGATACATTACAGTTTTACTTGAGCATAGACTTACATTCCCACCATACCAAAGCAATCTGACCCCTTTGTGCAGTCACATGGAGAATTCAGCTGTGATAAAATTAACATTTTTACCTTTGCCAGCTAATTTTTAGCCTATTTAGCTTGCCCATGAAGTTTACTATATAGCTATATAACTGTCGGCAGAAAAGATAGGAGCAGTGGCAGGCATGGGGCTGGAGAGGAACAGTCTGTTCTGACAAGGATGAGAGTTTAAAGCTCATCAAGGATGAGCTTCTTTAAAAATTGTGAATCCACACATTTAGCATCCATTTGAGGGTGAATTGCATTGCCCTCCCTTTAGGCAGCCTAGGGAAATAGTTTAATTCAGTTAATTTAGTTCACTTTAGTTACAGATGGTTGAAGCTATAATAAATGAATTTTGCCTCTTGTCAGTTGTTCTTAGGTCATTTCACATGATGAAAAAATTGGGAACTCAAAGGTATTGTAATTTTCCATTAGAACAACTGATTTGTACAAAGTGAACAAAAAGGGTGGCAGTCCAAATTGCTGTTGTGTAGTTAGGTGGGACTGGAAGAATTCTCTGAAATTATGAAATGATTCTCTGAAATCATACTGAAAATGAGAACAGCAAATGCTTTTAGATTTTAAGCGACATTCTTTTTCATATTGTGCTGACTAACACTGAATTACAATAGCTTTGATAAATAGCTCACTAAAATGAAGCAATATGCTTATTGTGGTTTGGAAGAAGGTACTATCACCCCCTTCTTTTTGTGGTCATAACGAACCTGTAGGAAGTATGAGAATGGATTGAAGCCAGTATAAGAAGAAAGTTTTATTAGGAAGTTCTACTTCTGTTTCTTTTTCAGTATAGGACTTCACCTTCACATTGTCGCTGTCTTGTAAGGCTTAGCTTATGTACTGATGTGTGCACAAAGTGGGGATTGCTAAGCCTAGCTGCTCCATGGATCCTACTTTATGAACGAGCTCATATTTCTTATGTGTATGTGTGTGGTGATGGAGAGAAACAGAACAACCCACACATACTCCTGATGAGTGCTTGAAATAACAGTATAGCTTGCTGATAAATGGCAGTGGTCTGGGACAGTGACAGCTCACTGTAGAAAAGTCTAAATAATACACAACCAAGGAACAGTGGAGGAACTACTGGGAAACTGGCTTGACTCTGGATTGTCTTTTGGCCCATCTGTTAAAAAACCCTAAGAACTTAATAATTTTAGCATGGCTTAACATGATAGTTCTAATGGTAAATTATCTATGCTCAGCTTTTCTTCATTTCCAAGTGTAAAGTCAAAAAAAAATTCAATAAAAAGACAGAATACTGTTTCTAAATTATAAACCTTTTAACTGAAGGAACATAGTTTTGAGACAAGCAGAAATTAATAGTCTGGAAGTATACATATGTAACAGGTTTCTGTATCTAATGAAAGAAGATGGCCATTAGTATTACGGAATATGGCTCAATAAGCAATTTTACTATGAATTGCTCTGTATTGATCTAGCTGTTGGATTTTTGAGCTTTTCCCATGTAAAGTGGTTCTGAGTGAGCTTCATATATCACATTTCCATTCTAATTATAGGGAAAGAGTTGTCTAATGGATTCAGCTGCATCCAGTGTAAGAGGCAGATGACATTCAGTAATTTTGACATTATAAAAATGAGGTACAAAATGATATTACGGAGTACTTCAAACTGCATGAAACGCAGTCTAAAGCTGTCCAAAATTTGTTCCAGGAAGTCATTGTGCTTGTAAAAATAGCTTTAACATTTCTAGGGTATACTTTGAAGCTGCAAACATCAGTCAGCCTGAGGCTAATAAAGGAAAACATAGATTTTGTTTGATTTTTCACTCTAAGTAGTAATGATAATGTCTGGAGGAAAGGTGGAGGATACTCATTTGTCAAAACCCCTGGGCACTGTCTGTCTATTTTTCTCATCACTGGCCTCTAATTTCTTTCAGCTAAGGCAATTCCCATCATAAACTTTAACTTTTGTGTATTTGCCAGTCGACAAATCCACTTTTATGCTGTCTCACAAGCCTAGAACCTTCTCTTGCCCACAGCATCCATGTGTCCTTTCCAGTTTCTGTTAAATCCCTTCTTGTAGCTACTTCTTCAAAGAGCTTCATGGATATTAATAGCATTACATTATCTTGTAACCTTCCTGTGGTCTCAGGAAAACATTTCTCTTTATTTCTTTTTTTCCCCTCCACTTCGTCAGATTTCATTCTATTTTTCATTATTTTTGAAGAAGGAAACATTGTGTTAATTATGTTCATAAGTTATCTTAACCAGTAAAATGTCACACTTTCTGTACATGTTAAATTCTACAAAACTGGGGCTATCTGTAGTCCCAGCAAGCCCAATGTTTTGAGCCTGTGATGTTTAATATGTCTGTGCCATGACAAAGCTGTGTGAGAAGTCTGATGCCCCTGAGAACATGTGTAGACACACACCTACACACACGTAAAACTGTTAAGTTAAAACTTAAGTCTCTCTCTCCATGCTTTTCTCTTCTGACCCAGGTTTTCATTGTTTTTTCTTGATTGGAATAGCCAGGTATGAAAGAGGATTTTGGAAAGATAAATCGAACAGATATCGAACAAAGCTATTTCGCGCAAAACGAAGACAGGCAGGCCAGTGGTTCTGTTCAGCAGGGTAAAGTGCAGGTGCCCAGCTGTCCCACCCAATTCCCACACAGTCACAGCACTGTGTGATCAGTCTGCCCTGTTGAGATCCCTGAGTTCACAGTCCCGTGATCAGAGGCACATTGGCAAACATCTGCTCAAACTACGCTCTTCCCGGAGTTAGGAGGGGACACCTGGAGAGGTGCAAATCTTCATCAGCACAGATCCTAATTGCAGAGCGTCAGATAAGACTGCATGGCCTAAGATGTGATGGCAGGAAAAAAATGGAGTTTTCAGAGGGGAAAAAAAAGACTGCTATGCACAAGACTGAGTCAGAACATCACATGGTAATGTAAACCTGGATACGGTAAGATTTACCCTTTGCTGGAACATCAGCATCAATGAGTCCCCAAATTGTGCTGCTCAGAGAATAGATACAGGAGCCAGAAAGCTTAGTGGGGATTCAGTGTAAATTTATAAATGTCTCCCACAGACAAAATTTAAAATAATACAAGTAGGTCAGCTGTACTTGTGTTATTTGCTTCCCGATGTGATGCTGTTTCTTCCAGGTGTCAGAAAAAGGACTGTTGAACTATCAAGCAAAAAAATAATATATTTAAATTAACATACATCGCTTTGTTAAGGGCTGATTAAATTTATGTGATAGGAATGATAATTTTTCCCCTATTTTGATTTTAGTTTGATTATATGAGTGAGCTAGACCTACACCTAGTGAAAAATTGGAAGTTGTACTTGCAAAGAAAAAAAAAGCTTAAGGTTTTGCAATTTTTCTGTTTTTCAGCAATAGAAGTACTCTATTTGCCAGTATTATTTTTACCACAGTTTTTTCAATTTTCTCTAACCCTTTTTTCAAACAGAAATTTTTCATGTTGAAAGTATTTAATGTAAAAAAACCCATAGAACATAATTCAAAAGTTACACTGAAATTTATTTCCAAGAAATTAAACATTACATTGGGCAGATGGGTTGCAAAATAGTAAACTAGGTCAGTGTTCTCAATTTGTTTTGGCCTGGACTGTAAAGAGATAAAAGTAGGAAAAAGTACATTAAAAGTAGGAAGTTAGCTCAGAAGGCAACAGTGAAGCTTTAAAACCCAAGCAAAAATCATTAGCGCATCTAATATGTTCTCTAATGCTGGCATGTAAATCCAGTGCCAAAACTTAGAGCTTTCACTTCCAAATTTCCTTTGGTCTGAGTGGGAGATTACCCAAATACAGATCATAGAATTCACCACGGAACACTGTTTTCGAATTGAGAATTCTGTTACAGAGTTTTCCTGAAGTTTCCCACACTTCGAGTGAGAGTGACTCCTGAACAGTGCTAATTTAATGAGTTTCTATTTTGATAGCAAAATCAGACAGTGTGAGCACCTTTCTAATTGCCATTATTTAACTGATATTAACTGCAAATATTTCATATGAAATATTATATCCATTTTCACATGAAATAATATATACCTCTGAAGAAATAATATGTACCTTTGAAATTGAGTAGAAATTTCCCTGCCTTTTAGTACTCATCATCTTGTTTCTTTCATGTGAAGGACCTGTGACTAAAATTACATTTGAAAGCACATTTTAAGCATTATATTATGTAATATCTTTGTATTTATGCAATTTTCTCCTCCTGTCAGAGACTATGAAAAAGATATTTCAAGAAAAGGGGATCATGACAGGAGAAGAAAGAGCTTTTAAACCACATCTGACATTCATGAAGTTGTCAAAATCAACAGAGCTACGTAAGCAGGTGAGCTCACATTTCACATGGCTCAGCAGCAATCTAGAAAGTTTAATTTGGAGATGGACAGTGTTGTTTATGCTGTAGCATCATATTTGCTACTTTGAACCAGCTGAATCAGCTGAAGAGGTGAGACTTTAATACTTGGTTTTAAAGTAATAATTAATGTATCTACTGTTTAAACAGTCCTGTACTGTAATTTACCACTCTTGATATTCTTGGTCCACTAATATCATGGTCTGCTTTCTGTTGGGAAATTAGGCAAGACCAAAGGATAAAAGCACTTGTTTAGAGTTGCAGAATTCTCCATTAGGGGGTAGATTGTACGCATGCAGTTTGTTTGCTGAGTTTTGTTACTGTATAGGAGAAAATGAGCAAATAAACAGTAGAATTTCTGTTTGGATTATGCATAGTAGGCAGACTGTTAGTTCCCTACTGAATATGCTTTGGTGAATTTCAGAGTAATGAGGAAAAACTATATTAATAAATATGTATAATATAATTTAATATATCGTCTATATTCTCTCTTGCAGGTGGTTATTTCTTGCCTGTTTATTAGGTTTTTTTTGACAAAATACACAAATACATGAAAATAGGATATATATAGAAGCAATACAAGTGTACCTTTTTTTATTTAATACTAATTTAACTGTAGTACTGTATTATTTAACACAAGGTATACGTCCATACATTCTTTTACTGACATTGTGTAGAATGTTTTATGTGATTCTTTAACATTGACTAGGAAAATAATTTTCAGAAAAATATTTTAAATAAGAATTAAAGTACATAAAATTAATCTTTTAAGTTGATTGTTCCTTAATAGTGGATTAAAGTTAATAATTAAGCTTTAAGTTTTAATTAGAAATATCTCTGAAAATGCTGAAGGTGCACATTTTAATTAAGTAGTATTTTGAAATCAGTAGAAAGAAGGTAGTGAGATTTGAGATACATCAAGAAAATTTAAGGGTATGCATACTTGTTCTAAAATAGAAATAAAGTCTTAGCCACAGGATGCAGGTGGTATATGATAGATATTAAATTTGTAAACTCACAGAAGCTTTTGCTTGAAATGACAGTTGGGTTTTTAAAATGCTAATTTTAAAAATCCACAGATCTAGAATATCAGCTCTTCAGTGATTTAACTGATTAAAACATCTGATACAATCAGGGTGGGATTTTTACTATTCTGTATTTTTACTGTCTTTTGACTGGTTGGTTGTTTCATTTACATTTATCTACCTTCCATGAAATATTAGCCAGGATACATCCTTTCTGTGTTCTGATATTCACTGCTGCTGACAGAACCAGGTCAATGTCATTCCAAATCATCTTCCTGAGCCCTCCATAATGCTGGATAATGCATATGATCTACTGCATAGAAAGATACTATGTATTAAAAGTCTGTACATTTTTCTGTCAATTCAGTGTGAGGCATAAGCATGAGTCTTTACTATAATTTTTTCTTTCATTTTGTTCCTGCATTTAGTTAGATAGTTTCATGCACTTACAGAAAAGAGTAAATAAAAACATGTATCATAAAAGGAGTATTGGCAGTACATTTGTATTTGGCAGTACATTTAATACAAAGTCTAATTGCATTTTCAGATCATACCACAATATGAAAAGCAAGAAAAGGGAAGTGGATGAAGGTTACATGAGCAAGCTTATAAAAGAGCAAATAGGACTGAAATGGTTGAGTATAGTTCGCAGCCATGTCTTTATATAACTATATTAATTTTTTTTTAAAATGTAAGCTTCCTTATTTGAAACAATATTCTGTTAAGTCACCCTCCTCTCAGTGACATCTAAATTCCACCAAAGTTATATTTTGAGGGGAAAAAAATCTCTTTTTAAAATCTTAATATAACTGCAGTCATTTTGAAATGCATGTATTCTGTAGAGATTTTAACTTTACCAAAGTTTAAAAATATATTTACAAAGCAAAGAGCTTGAGAATTCAGAAGTAGTAAAGTTCTCAAGAAATAAGGTTTTCACTTTGAAGGCACATAATTAAGCTAACAATGGTAAATCTAAAAAACTTGGAAACAGATATTAATAAAGGATGAAAGTATGAAATAAAGTAGATTAGAAAAGAGCTGTCTGTTTTACTGTACCCCCTTCAGCTTCTCAAATTAAAGGACTTTTTTACCTACTCAGCAGTGGGACCAACTCATTCTTCATGCTTAGTTGGACATTTCTCAGATCAGATGTGCCACTGAACACTTCCCCAAAAACAGGAGGTATAGTCTGCTCCTAGATGTCCTTGTGGAAGGAGACAAAGGGATATAATTTACTTGCACATTTCCAGAATTATTTGACTGAGAAGAATCGTGGGTTAGCATCATTATCTTCTATGCAAAGAACCTAAGGAAGCACAATAAAAGAAGCAGCTGGAGTGTTGCATTTGAAGAGAATGTTTCTGTTCCTGCTTCCCTCACTCACCTCCTGAGTTGCCACCAGTCAGTCACAAGCCCTGTGTTTTCCGTTTGTCCACACTCCTGTTTGTTTCAGGGTGTGTTGTGAGGCACTTCATAAATGCTGTATGACGTTTGAAGGTCCTTTGATACCTAGTACCGCCAGAACTGCAAATGCTGTGAAATGAATTTCCTAAGTAGAAGACAACTGACAGCTAAATTGCTCTGATGGCATCTGCTTAATTAGTGCAGAGTATATCCCTAGCCTAGACAGTGGTTGACAACAAAAAATGCCAAAATGATAAATCATTAGTCTTTTGTATATTATATTATTTTGTACGGTGTATCTTTAAGATGCTGCATGTATAGATAGTAAAAGAGAATATATTATTGAGAAAAATATTTGTATTTGCAACACTTCTGAGTATTGACAGGGGCCTGTCCAAGGCCTGATTCAGTGTTGTCATTCACTTCAATGGTAACATCATGATACCAGATATTATGCAGACAGTATTATTATGATTGCACTGGAAATAGCATTAAATGCACAATTCAGTAATTTATTATTGTATTTTTTAATGTAAATTATGTTAAACTTCTGTCACTTTCCAGTTTCATACAGAAATAGCATAAGGTACTTATTTGGTAATAATAATAGTTTCCTTTATCATCAAGGAGGAAATCCCACACTGAAACAAACCCAAAGCAGTGTCTCCAATTTCAGATCTTTTTGATGTATGCTGATATTCATCTTTTTGCTATCTTCAGCCAGATATACCAGATAACATGTTCAATACTGATAATTACGAAGGGATTTAATTTTTTTTAAATGTAAATTTTCTCTCAGTTTATGTGACATTAATATTTTTGGCTTCTTGAAATGACATATAGATGAGAGATGTAGTATGTCTTTTATTTCCCATAATGTAAGTGGTTAGAGCAAGTTTTGGCAGACAATAAGCGATCTAATGTCTCCTCTGTCTTATTTACATGAGGAATATTAGGCACTTGCCTGGCTGCAGGAAAGGTTATTCCTTTGATAGTGTTTAGATATGGCTCTTGCATCATTAATTTGTTAGTGAATTTTTCTTGCATATGCGTACGTAAAATACTGTGTTCAGTAAAGATCCTCTGCATGACAAGAGAAGTGAAAGGGAATCCTCCCTTTGTGGTATTAATCCTCAATTGTTAATAATTGAAAAGAGAATAGAAAATGTGAATTTCTCTCTTACATTCCTAGATTTGTAATTTTGCCTTTATTTATACCCATGTGGCATAGACCCATAGAATGCATGACACAACTGTATCACACAGGACCTTAAAGAAGAGAACAGTTCTCAGTAAAACTAAGGTACTTCTATTTATCAGTCTCCACTGAATCTGACCACCAGCATTCTTTTTATAACTAACTCCTGGGATCTCTGGCATTTGGACAGAAAAGCTGGTATAAGAAAAGCCACAGAGCCATTAAATCCCTCGCATTGCTACTTATGCCAGCCTCTGTGTTAGTGGTTTTTATTGTGACAACTGTTAATTGTTGGTACAAGAGTCTGAGCCATTTATTTATTTGGAATCTTTTATGCTGATCCTAAAATGGCTGAAACCATCACTTTGGCACAATATGAAACAATAAACATGTTCTTTTAATTGTCTTCTAAGACCAGTAGAAATGTGTTGTGATTTTTCTTCTGTATCTTTTTTTAATCTGAGGTTCCAGCAACAGGGACAGAAAATGCACAAACTGAGTGTCCCAACAGCTGGAAGAGGTTGTTAAAATTCTTCCTCTTCATACACTCATATGATACACATATTGCAGGGATATGTAAGTACTTGGTTTAAACAAGAAGAAGGAAGGGCATAACTACAGACAGTTTGTTACAAGCTAAATGTCCTGTGAGGTGTTATGTCATAGTGATCATTCTTTAAAGTACCAGACTGTCCATGGTGGTTATGATGCAGTCTATGTATTTACACATACCCTTGCTACAGGACTGAGGCTGCAGAAGGCAACACTTCTTTAGACATGAACTCTTCCAAGTCCACTTGGGGATCGTCAAGGTCTATGCAAAGAAACTTTTCCACAACAGACTTGCATTTTTCCATCCTATCACATTTTGAAGGATGATCAAGACATTTGATAGGTTTTCCATTGCGAATCAGTTCTGATACTTCTACTCCTCTTTCAATAATTTTGGCTGGCATTCCTGCTAATGCAGCAATATTGGCAGCATGACTAATGGTGGACATGCCCTGTTTGATCTGATAGAAAAATATTAACTCCTCTCCATCCTGATGGGTCTCCATGGTCAGGTACTCCAGAAGAGGTGTGTCAGGCAGGAGTTCTAGCTGCATTAAACTGTGAAAATTAGTAGAGACAAAGACCTGTGGACACTGTGTTCCTTGTCTGATCCAGTACCTCAGGACAGCAGCCAGAAGGGATAGGCCATCCAGTGTGTTGGTGCCTTTACCAAACTCATCAATAAGTACCAGGGACTTCTCTGTGGCATTGTTTACAGCCTTGGCAACCTGGTTAAGATCAATCATGAACGTGGAGAGCCCTACAGAAACTGATTCCCTACTGTGGATTCTTGTGTAAATCCCATCAATTACTCCAATCTCTGCCTCTGCTGCAGGGACATAACTGCCAATCAGAGCCATGAACACTATAAGACCTACTTGCTTTAAGTAAACACTCTTTCCAGAAGAGTTGGGCCCTGTGATAATCTTTATTCGTCTGGTAGCCTCGCCGCTGTCCACAGGATTGGCCACGAAAGTCTTTGCACATAGTTCCATGAGTGGATGCCTTCCGTCCTTGATGTGGAAGCCGTGGTGGTGCGTAAAGCGAGGTCGGCAGTAGGCGTTCTCCCGGGCCATCGCTGCCAAGGCTAGCAGCACATCCAGGTGTGCAGTGTACTCAATCACGCTGTTAAGTACTTCAGACTTCTCCAAGATCCTTGTCTGCAGCTGGTGCATGATGAGTGTTTCCTGGTCTCTGATCTCACAGTGCAAGTCACCCAGCAGGTTGTCTAGCTCCTTGGTCCGGGCACTTCTGTAGTGCAGTTTATCCTCTGACAAGAACATGAAGTCCAAGCCTTCAATTTCAAAGTCAGTCTTATCCACCATATTTGGTAGGCGTGGAATGGAGAGAAGGAACCCAATCAAAGGAATGTAGATCACAGAACAGGAGGGAATATGATTGTCCAACGTCTCCAGTTCTTTTCGTGCCACGTCTGTAAGGAAGTTTGACAGTCCCATCAGCTTTCGTTTCTTCTCATCAATCGTGGCATCTACATTGGGTCTAACAGTGAAGCGGTTCTCTGAGAGGCTGCCTTCAAAGTCTACCACTTTGCTGATCAGGTTAGCAATGTAGAGCAGATCATCAGTGAAGACACGTGAAATAGTCTGAAAAAGTTCAATAGTGTTGGGCAGAGAACGACATGTGTCTCTAAGGCACACTGCATTGTACGCTGTCTTATACAGTGCTTGCCAGTCACTAACTTTTGTGTTGGAAAGAGTCATTCTCTTTAAAATAAGAGGCACATTTTTAATATTCTTGAGGCAATTTTGAAGAGTGAGGACTGTTTCATGGTTCTGAGCCAGCAGGAAGAAATTGATAACATCCAGCCGTTTGTTCAGCTCTGTCAGGTTCCGGGTAGGTCGTGTGAGCCACAACCTCAGCAGTTTTTCTCCCCATTTGCATCTGCAACGGTTTAAAATTCCAAATAAGCTAAATCCTTCTTTTAGTCCACTGGATAGCTTGTACACAGAAGGATGGATATCACTTTTAAATATCTGCAGGACACAGTAAGTGTCTTGGTCCATATTCACAGTATCTGACAGCACAAACTTTTTAAAGGCCAAAATAGGAACTGCTACACTGCTGTCTTCAAGTTCAACTCCAATCCTTCTTCTGTCTAGAAACTTAAGGAGGCCCCCTAAGGCTCGTATCATGAGTGGACTCTCAAAAGGGATGATTGAGGACAAATAGAGGATTTTCTCTGTGGCAGTCATATGAGATGGGATAAATGGAAATGGCCTAGACAGGATCCGTTGCTTGCTGACTTCTAGACCAAAATCTATGTTGGGAAACAGGACAATTTCTGGTTTTCCTATGTCTTTATCACCATCAGTAGCTGTTAGGTTGGTCAGGAATTTGGCAATATTCTGGTCCTGTTTTGCACTGGTCACTATGCATTGAGGGTTAAGTTCCCCAATCACTTTTTGCAGTAGCTTGAGGTCTTCGTTATCAGGTATGTCAGGCATGAAGTAGACTGAGCAATCTTCTGTATCATAGTAAGTAATTGCCAGCTGCCCTGCATACCACAGAACAGACATATGTGTCGCCGAGCCCTCTTGATCCTCTTGCTCAGGCCCAAGCAGCAGTGGTAAGGCACAGCTTGTGGCTGATGTGGCACTCATCTGTTGGCAAGAGGTATTTTTATTCACAACTCATCCAAAACGTCCTGAGAAGTAACTTTAATTGACAACATGAAGTTAACAGGAAGTCACTCTTCCGCCCCTGGAGAATCTAAGATGCTACCAGGAATTAACTATAAATGTTCAAGTGAAAAGACACAGCCAGTAACTACAGCCACCATCGGCTTCCAAGGAAGGAGTAACAGAGCTAACTACCTGCATTAGTTTTACAGTTTTTCTTTGTGTTCTTTATATTTTTTTAAGTCCGTGTACACCCAAGTATCCATAAATACAGTAACATGCACGGACGTGTATATCCATGCACAAAATCATCTTCTCTCAGAGGTTTGTGACACGCACCTGCACTGACCATGGCTCCTCTCAGCAGAGCAGCCCCATAGCCTGGCCATCATTTCAGGGTCGCAGCCCCATATTTATGCTGCAGCATCACACAGCACCAGCTTCTGCAGAAGCACATAAGGGATCGGACGTACCAATCCCTGTCAGCACCTCACTCCCAATCCTCTCCCACTTCTAATCCTCTCCCACTTTGCTTGCTACTCACCCTCCTCACCACAGACNGCCTCTGCAGCCGGGCCGCGCCCGCCGCGGCCCTGTCCCGGCTGGCGGCGCGGCCGCCCGCAGGGAGCGACCCTCGGTCGGCCTGCAGGCCCCGCCTGGAGGGAGCGCCCCAGTGGCGTGCTGGGCTGTGGTGTCTGGCACACGGAGCCCGGAGCTGCTTGCGTCTCTGCTACCTGCGCTGTCATCTGGAGCCTTCCTGCTCCTGGTCCCAAGGCTGACTGTGGCAGTAGCTACGGGGCCTGCATGGGATTCAGCTGCTGGGATAGCGGGCTGCACCTTCCCAGAGACACGGGCAGAAAAAACAGACATTGCAGCGCTGCCAAAGGCATTCTCCTGGTGCTCTGGCAGTCCTGCAAGAGCTTCTCGTGCCATGCCTCTCCAGGCCTGTGTTACTCAGCCTTGTCCTTTACAGGCATCATCCATTACAGTGCTTCCTCGAGAGGCAGATGTCTTTCTCCTCCTCTTCCAGCACCAAACGCTTCAAAGTGTCCTCTTAAGTATTCTTGTTTCTCGCCCTTCCCCATTATAGCTTATCTTATTGTCAGCATCTCTACTATTCTCATGTGGTAACAACTTTTCTCTTGCATCTCTACTGCTCCAGACCCTTTCAGTTAAGAAATGAGCCATGACTTTCCCATGTGCCTGCATTGTTTCATCCTTTCACATCTCACTGCAAGCAGCACTCCAGAAATTGTTCCAGTTACTAAAAATATCATCATTTTCCCATGGCTGCTCTTCCAAATACCTTTCAGTAGTGCATCACAAGCACGACTCAATTCCTGAGCATTGAACATTTGATTCACACCTTAGCAACCTGTCTTTGACAAGCAACATCCCAATCTTTTGTAAATGTTATTTTTTTATTGGAGCATGAAGTTGTGATCTTTATCTTTTCTTCATTTCATTCCAGAAGAACTCAAGGCTTCACATTTTGACAATTGTTCTCCTGGCTGAAAAGGTCTTTTTTTAATACTAATTGATGTCTAACTGTATTTCCTACAACTGTCAGCCAAAAAGCAAGGAATGATGATTTAATGTCAGAATAACCTTAGTACATAAGGACTAGTCTAGCCATAGAATATAAAATGTTAAGTAATTACTGTGAGGATGGAAAAAATGTAGATTTCCACAGAGATGTAGACTCCGAAATTTCCATTTCCTGAAATGAAAAGCATCCACCACTAGATGTCATCATTTCAGAGATTAAGGAAATGAAAAGACATTTGACCTTTGCTAAAGTAGACTTTACTTTTCACACTGATGAGCTGCCGATAAACCACAGGCAAACCGGGCCTTTGCAGCCGTTGGGGATGTAAAGCCGAGGGTCCAGGATGTTGGCAGGTTGACTGTGCAAATGCATGGGGGGTGTGCAGGGGGAGAGGTCGGGGAAGAGCACAAAAGAGGAGTGGACGGTGCAGGCTGCCGAAGGGTCCAGTCCTGTTTAAAATGAGGCTGGTGGGTGCACCTGTCCAGCTGATTGCCAGGGGCAAATGTCTGTATCCTCCCCAAACTGTGTGTGTGGGAGTGCAGGTATTCACTGCCAAACCTCAAGCTGGGCCAGCCAGCAAGTGGGAGACCTGTGGGCTCAGTTAAAGGCCGGCAATCTGGGCAGGGGTCCTGGGGGACAGAGGGGCCATGACGGTGCTTCAGGAATGCACAAATATGAACATGGAGATAAAGTCATGTGCATCCTACACTGTCCTTCTGTCCCTGCCAGGAGCAACCTGCACTTGTGTCTCTGTGAGCCCCATGTGCAGGTGCTGTTGAAGGCAGTGGCATCCATATAGCCAGCCATGTCCATGGCCTTTCAGCATGGATATGTGTCTCTGGGAGGTGAAAGCAGCAAGTACATCCATCAAAGACTGAAAATTCCACACGCTGGACTGGACTGGACTGTAGCAGCCAGGCAGTGGGGAACACACCAGTAGGGGCTGAAGCTGCTAGAGGCTCCTAATATTCCTTAGCATAGAATAATGATATTTAAATAGCAAACATCATTATTGGGAGGTAGATTGAAGGAGAAAATACTGAATTTCTACAGAGATCATATATTTTTATTGACAATGCAGTGGAATGAGGACCCCATAATTCTTAAAATAACTACTGAAATGATGTTTTCTGAAAATACCCTAATAGAATATTTATTATGTTCTACTTCATATGTGCAAAACTGCATATTGATTCCAATATTATAAATCCCAGTAAGTTTTTAGATTTACTGAGATAAAAGAAGTCTAGTGCTAGTAAAATACAACCATTTTTCCCTGTGGGCTGATTTTAATGGCTCAGAAAACTGCCCTTGATGACCATTTGAGATTGTTCCTTGTAGCAGCATGCCCAGTGATGACAGCAAGAATAATTTCCAGTTACATGTTCCATGAACGCTGTTGCAAACCATTGGAAGTTAAGCAGTTGTAGCATTGTGTATATTTATTTGTTTCCTACAGGACTGAAAAGGAAGTGGTAGAAAGGAGGACTAATGACACTTTTATTTTATGGTTATTTTCTGCAGTAGACAGTTCTTCCCTAAAACAGAAGATTTGGCATATGATTTTTTCTGTAGTCTTTTTCCATCTTGAAGCAGTTTTCCATACTAACTGTACTTATGGTTAAAATGAAAACTATAAGAATTAAATATGAAAATTCAGTGTCCAAGTAGAATGCCTAACTGAATTTTATGTTTCTTTTTAAAGGTGAAAAAAATTGACTCTAGTCTGTACGAAGATTTCAAAAACCATTATTTTGGAGATGAAATCTTGCACCGCTTTGATCTTTGCTCCATGTTGAAAAAAAAGCAGCCAAATGGTTACTACTACTGTGAATCCTCCATTGTTTTTGGTAAGTACATAATAATTTCCTTCTGGTCAGTTGCATCTCTGAGTTATATTTCCAAATGCCATTTTTTCTGGAGCGTGTGTTTGGCAATTCTTGTAAGATGCATGGACTCTGACAGAAGTGTCTCTCCCTCAGCCTTGGCTCTGCAGGAACTCTGTGCAGTGGTTCTCTCTGACAGCTGAAGTTTATGTTCAATTATCCATCTCCACAATCCCATTCCATTTCTCATCCTAAAATGAGTGTTTAAGATAAGTGAGATGTATCACTCCCTAAAGCTGCTCATCTCTCTGTTGACTTTAAAGATAGGCTGTGTGACTAAGTCAGATTAGACACAGTACTTATAGATGATTAAAGCTAAGTGAAATGTCTCTGGTATGGCAGAGATGTGACCTTACTTAGACTACATTCATGTACAGAGAGAATTGGAGTGGTACCTCAGATTTGATAATAAGTCTTCAGAATTAGACTTTAAACATTGTACAGACACCTCGCTAGGTTATTACAGTGCTAGAAATCAGAGTTGTGTCTTCGGGCTTTGTCTGAACAGAAATACCACTGTTAGAAGTTAGTGCTGGTTTCAGGACTACATGTAGGGCTTTGGTGATGATTTGGTTTCTCCCTTGTGGTGACTTCTTTGTGCTGCAACATTGCTGCTGGAAGTGCTCACTGGTCTTGAGGATTGTTCTGAGGACTTTTAATTAAATACTTAAACATGCCAGGCACCTCACAACTTCTAGCTGCTGGTAATGTTTTGTTTGTGCTTAGGGTCACCTTTATTTAGCTTAGCTAAATTGTTACCAAAAAAATCAAAAGCAGTACAGAGGAAAAAAGTATAGGATGTGGCAAAACTATTGCAAAATCCAGATCAGTCAAAATCAATATGAGATATATTTATACATATTTATTTATCAATATATCTGTCTTATCATATTTATTACCTTGTGTTATGTATGTCTCATAGTTACGTTTATCTTTGTGTATGTAACTATATATATAATGTCTTCTGTATATGTTTGTGCATTTAAATATTATTTATATGCATCTAAATTATCGAGAAAGAGAAATTACAAAATCATTTAACATGGTATAAAATTTTTGATTTGGGTGAAATTGAGGCTCTGCTATTTACAAATATTCTTCAGACTATTCTGGAATATGATTAAGGAATTTGGTGTATAACTCATTACAAAAAAAGAATCTGCTTAGTAGTATATTTGGTAGATATGTTTTCCCCAAACATTTGTTTAAATCTGTCTTCTTGAACTTGTCTTGTTACTGACATCTCAGATTGCTAAAATGAGACAGTCTTTCAGCAGTGTTTTGAATGTGAGTCCCATTAAATGGTTTACAACAGCAGTCAATCAACCTGTATTCAAAGCAAGAATCAGATGCTTGTTTGGCTTTAATTCAGTCCCAGTATGACCATGCGTAAAGAATTTATGTGTCGTTTTCACAGTCCAAACAGAACTCTGCTTTGAATTATTTTTGCATGAGCACTATATCTGACTTTCTCTAGCAATAGAGAGAATGAATGTTCTTCACTGATACTAGATTAAGAAAGGGCACTGTTATTATCCCAATTTTTTCCAGTTCTATATGGATTTAGATGCTTCTTGGTGAAATATGTGCATTTAATTTCTTGGTTTCGTATATGTTAATATATATTTATTTAAAGCCAACAAGTGAAGGAAAACACTATATTGGAATGGAGTTTAAATTACTTGTTTTTTAATTTCAGAGAAGAAGAAATTTTATTTTAATGAATTTTGAAAAATTCATTTTGATGTGTTTTAAAATGTGATTTGGATGGGTTTTTTAATAATTATAGGTAGCTAGGACATTAAAATAAGGGAGGTAATGTAGTTCTATTAATACATCAAAAATAGTGACTTTTGAAAACTACTTAATACAGACAAAACACTGTATCCAGGTCTAGTTCTTTCTACATGTACATGTACATGTACTCAGTCTTTTCCTTGAAGTACACAGAAATTACAGAAACAGAATTTACTTGTTACCTAGAGTTTGGTCAGAGTTGAGTGTTTTGGATTTAGTAAGATGAAAAGATCTGAAAGGGGATCAAAATTAGTATCAGAAATCCATTCACAATGGAGACTTGCTTACTACCACGTCCTGGCAGCCAGGAGGGCCAAGCGTGTCCTGAGGGGCATCAGGCATGGCCAGCCAGGCAAGGGAGGGGATTGTCCTGCTCTGCTCTGCACAGGGGCAGCCTCACCTGAAGTGCTGAGGGCAGTTTTGGGTGCCATAATGTAAAAAAGACATTAAACTACTAGAGAGTGTCGAAAGGAGGGCAACAAGGATGGTGAAGGGCCTTGAGGGGCAACCATGTGAGGAGCAGCTCAGGTCACTTTGTCTATTCAGCCTGGAGAAGAGGAGACTGAGGGGAGACCTCATTGCAGTTACAACTTCCTTGTGAGGGGAGGCAGAGGGGCAGGCACTGATCTCTTCTCTCTGGTGACCAGGGACAGGACTTGAGGAGAAGGCATAAAGCTGAGGTGAGGGAGGTTTAGGTTGGATATCAGGAAAAGGTTCTTCACCCAGAGGGTGGTTGAGCGCTGGAATAGGCTCCCAAGGGAAGTGGTTACAGCCTGACAGAGTTCAAGAAGTTTTGGACAATGCACTCAGGTGCATGGTGTGACTCTTGGGGTGTCCTGTGCAGCACCAGGAGTTGGACTTGATGATCCTGATGGGTCCCTTCCAGCTCAGCACATTCTATGATTCTATGGCTAGCAAGTGTCACAACACATATCAGCTGCATGTTTATTTAAAAGTCTGTTTAAAAATAAGGGAACAAAAAGAGGTTGATATGTATAAAAGGCAGAAGTACAGTACTTGCTGAACTGCATCAATATACACTGCAGGTAATCAGGCTTTGACAGGATGTTGCAGAGTAGCATCCACTAACTTCAGCAGAGCCTACAACTGCACCAGAAGCTTTCTCTTGTCTGTGTGCTAGCCCCACAGGGTATGTGTTCAGGAGTTAAAAATTGGTATGATAGTGAAGGTAATGTTGAAGCTTCATCTTCAAAGTAGAGTTCAGTTTGCTGTTTAAAGCAAACAAAACAGCAAGGCAACAAAGTGTCCTTCCTTGGACCACCCACCTCATGGCAGCTGTTGTATGCCACCTCAAATCCCAAAGAAGATGAGTGAATGCTGGAATGTGTTGAGCTTTTCAATATATGCTCCTTCAACTGAATGACTGGTCAGTTTTTGATATTGTGGTAAAAATGTTCAATAGCTCCTCTGACTGTCAGAAGGAGCATTATGTAAATCTTACGTCAAATATACCTTTAGCACTAAGTATCTCACTTAAATATTTTCAGGATCCATTAATGGAAGATTTTTGTAGACTTGTTTCAAAGAAAATTGGTTTGTAGTATTATAATGTAAAATGAGATTATGCACATTAAAGAAAGTTATCACATGCCAACCTGTTTTCTGTGATGTTTCTTCTGAGTGGCTTGTAAGAAGTTTATACATCAGACTTTCCCCGTGCTATCTCTGAGGCAGAGGAACTTCAAGAACTCTGTTGCTGGGTGGAAACCACCCAGCAGGTTACTGTTACTTTCTGCACAGCCAAAATTCATATTTCTGGAATGTGGACCAACCTGGTGGTTAAAGTACTCTTACAGTCCCCCTTAATCCTTGCAATCTAGCAGTAGCAATATGGAAAATAAAATACCAGACTACAAATTTAGTTTGGTTTATCTGCACAAAAGTTAAGGTTTATCTGCATAAAAACATAAACATATGGTAAAAGGTAATGCTTCTTTCTGCTCAAGTAATACCTCAAAGAGATGCCTTTTTAAGTAGCAGAACACTAGTGGATTGATTTGCTTTTCAGTGGATCTATGTACAAATTTGGTGTCCAGTCTGACCTTGTCACCAAGGTCATTCTGCAGTCTCTCTGAGATAGGAGACACCTGCAGAAAGTCGCTCTTCCAATCCTAAATGGAGTGTCTAAGGCAGGATCTAAAAAGTGTCTATGATAGCCAAGCTGTGAGCATAAGATACACTGCTTGAGCAGTTGTTAATATTTGTTAATTGGCTTGCTGCTAATTCCATATATGTGTATATATAAAGATACAAGTTTTCAACTAAATAGCGAAAAGTTGCATTATATTTGCAATATTTAAGTTTCTGAGGGAGATCAATAACATTGTGCACAGAGCATGTTACAAAAAAATTAATTCTGCCAATTGCTGGTGTTAGGCTAATTTAAACCATTTAAGTAACATTTTTGTTCCTTTAATAAACTCAATTAGGCTTTCGTGGTGCAGTTTATGTTTCCACATTACATTGTACAATGCTGCTCAACACCCATGTCTCAAACAAAGAGTAAAATACTTCTGATGATAAGTTTCATATGAGCCCTCCAGACTGAAAACAAGTTTGTCAGCAATGGGTTTGGGAATACCCACAGGGAAGAAAGAATTACAGAAGAAAGAACAGAAGAAAGACTCATCTGTACCTGAAACAGAAAATAGATATGATAGTGTCACTTTATGAACTCTGAATAATACTGAGAAGAAACAGAAGACTGAAAATAAAGGAATTGGTAGTTGGATAGATTGTCAACATCCCTCCGTCTGCTCTTGATAAAAATGCACTTACAGTATCAAGCAAAAAATACAGTAGCATATCACCTTCATCATCAAGGATGAAGACGTTTCAAATACAGTATGCAATATGACGTTTTGCCAGTTTGTCTGAAAGCTTTTTATAGTGGCACTATCTTAAGTGAAAGAAAGATTTCCATTTGTCTCCTGTAGATGCTCTCCTGCTTCTCTGTTTACTGGTGGTTTGACCTCAATGTCATTGATTTTATTTGTATGGCAATTGAACATTTTCTCACATTGGGAACAGCAATGGTAAGCAGGTAAATGCTGCTTTAATTGTCCAGATTCTGTTACCAGCAAGATTACACATATTATGTGTTGGTTTCTTTTCACCTTTCTTCTTAATTGCATGACAGTGAATCCCAATCCCTTTTTGTAAAATAATGATACATTCTTTAATTTTACCTGTTATTTGCCCTTCTTTCCTCTTTGTAATTTCAAAAAACCCTTAGGCTTGTTTCTTTCACTTCTTAATTTTCTTTTCTTGATAGTTTATTTGTAGCCTAGCTTCTCCTTTCTCCACCCTATTAGGTTTTGAGTAACTGTTTTTGAGATTCTTGCATATCTGTGGCACTTCTACCAAATTTTAATTGATTATATGGTAGTCATAGTGCTTCTGGATAAAAATGTCTTGGGTGGTTTCCCAGGGGCTGTTTCTCAACATTTGGAATTAATAAATAAATCACTGTTTGTGATTTATCCAGAACTGTTTGTTGAGTTTATCACTGTTTGTTGAGTTTATCCAGAACTGCTGCAGTCTTGTGCATGCAGTGTGCTGAATAAGTATTTGCCTAAATAAAAAGCAACAGGTATTATTACATGCTAATCAGTAAAGTCTTTCCCTAAAGCACTGTTTCTCAGCTGAGTCATCTGGTAGAACATTGATTTATAAAAATGGTTCTTTTAAACATGGCAGAGAAAAATTCACATATTGGTTATTAACCTGGAAGCCAGGCTCTTTATGGATGCTAACTAGAAAGTTGTGATCCGGGGGTTTCTTACACACATCAAATATTTTTCTATTTCCTAATGACAACAGAGTGGTGCCCTGTTGAGTCCTTTTGACTACTTCTGCATTAGAACTTGATGGATGGGGTCTAGCAATGTATCTCATCTTGTATTGCTACACCAGGCAGTTGCTTCTGTATTTGGTAATTTTCTGCTATCAATCATTAGTATCGCATTTTTCATAATGAGTTAGCATTTTTGTATTAGTTTTGTAATAGTAGTTGCAACCTAAAAGCTGTATGGATACTTACTGTGTCAGGATAAGGAGAAGAAGCTAGTTAAGAGGGAGGTAACCAATATGGTTTGAAAATGGAAGTTTGCATTTCAAAATAATATTTCATTGTTCTGAATCAAACTCTAATGTTTAAGCTTTAATGTTGGCAAATGTATGACAAACTCTTCATGAGACAGTGACAGGGAGCTTCAAAGACAGGAATATGATGTTTAGAATTCAATCATTCGTCTCCTAGTACTGAAAACAAGCAAAAAACTTTCTCATCACTTTCTGTGATAATGAGATTTATTTTTTGTATTTGATTATGAGATTTACTTTATTGTATGGGATCATTTTTGCTACACTCTTTTTAAAATATTCAATTCTGTTCAAAAGACTATTTTCCTTTGTTTTTCAACAAAAGAGTATTTGAAGTAGTGATGTGTTTTTATACCAGAGCTATTATCAGTAGTTGAAAATAAGTCAAAATAAGATTTTCCAAAATGGTTTTCAAAAATATGTGCAAACAATGGGATAAAACTGATGAAGTAAATCTAACAGGAGAGCACAAAGTCTTATTTGACATCAGTAAGATTGTGATTCGTAGCTGAAAATTTAGTTGAGTATATGAAAAAGGCAGAATTGATTTTTCACAACAGAACTTAGTGTGCTATAAAAATACAATTTAATAACATCCAGCAGGTTTTTAGTGTCTTAAGTATTTATGCTTTAAAGATATTTTCCTCAGCAGACTTTGGTGTTCAAATAACTAATTTATTTGTAAATTTAATATGTTAAAATTACATTGAAAATGCGTAAAGCATTGATTTCAATATACCTTAACTGCAAAAAAGTAAACAGACCACTTAGGTGGTGCAGAGTAAACTAAATATGTAATATTCTTTATTGAACAGATCAGTAAATATATAATATTCTTTCGTTGAATGGATCAGTAGAAGATAATTAATTTATAGTCTTAAAATTTTGCTAGCTAGCAAGGTGCCTTTGTTGATACCTATTGCTTGTATAGTGTTGACATCAAATAAAAAGTATGTTTGATTTACCATAATCAAATTACGCTCTTTCTGCAATTTCTGAGCAGTCTTTTTCAGTAGTCTGAAGGACCTGGAATGAAAGGACAACCAGCTTTCCACTGTTCAAATGTCACCATTTTTTAGTTGTTTCTGGTTAGTGTAGAACTCTTATCCAGGTTCCACAGAGTCTGTAGGCTTCCTACCTAATCCTTATGAGGTTAGGTTTAGATATTCTAAAACAAGATGTGGTTACAGATCAGTAGAGGTCTGTACCTCAGAGAGTACAACAAATGCTGACATAAAAATTTAGGTGTTGGGGAAAAGGGCTTGTTTTGACTAGTGCCACAAGTTGCATTTCTCTTTCACGACAGTACTCAGCAATTTATCGAAACAGGTGTTTCTAGGATAGAAACAATAGTTTTCTTATTCTGACTGTACATAAAATATTTTCGAGGCCCCTAGTATTTGTAAACGTAGACTGTTTTAGTGAAAATAATTTCAAGATAAAATGTGACAGATTTTAAATATGCATTGTTAATGTAGCTTGTAGTGTCATTTCTTGTTTCCAACAAAGCCACAATGTGCTGTTACTCATGGAAACAGTAGAATGTAAGAGAAAGATTACATTAACCACAAGCTAAGACATGACATCATTGTTTTAACAGTAGCCTGCCAAATCACCTGATTTTAATCTGTTCTTAAACATAGCAGAGAGTGTTGTCACAGTACCTGCTGAATACATAGTATGTGATCTTCTATTTTTTAAATGAAGATATTTAAGATCCGCATTAATATTTGATGACAGCTAAGAGACCTGAACCTCCTCTCTGTTTATTAGAGAGTTAGGTTGGGTACAGTTAGATATGTTGGGTACAAAAGGTTGGAGATGTCACTCAAGCAGTAAAGACCTTTCTAGGAGGGTGTAACGTGTGATTCACAAACTTGTTGCTCTATTACATACGTGAAGAGTTTTCATTTCTTCTTAGTGAAGTATATCTGAGTCTGTGTGTGGTCCCTTTTTTGTCAGCCATCCAGCCAGGAACAGTCCAGCATTGCACGTAATCCCCCTGCCCCACACGTACCAGAGGATGTGGGGTTTTTACACTGCCTTTCATGCTAGTGGCAATTCCTTGCCTGTTCCATTGCAGGACTGAATGTGCTAACCACCCATGGCATGAGCTATGTGGTATTACTCCAATGTTTGATGTACCTCGCTCACGTGTGCTGTGGAAGTGACAGGGAGAACTTGGGATCACTTGGAGATGACAATGCTAAATGCAGCTGTTCTTCCTGCTTCTCAAGTGTGGGTGCTATAATCTTTACCTAGGTACTAATTTCTGTACCAGCATCAGTAGCTCAGGAGGTTTACATGGCCAAAGCACTGGTACCCAGGCATAGATTGAACATTCAAACATACTCATACTTACAGACATACTTAGAGACATCTGAAGGTAGGCTTCCAATATTTTAACTTTCTAAACATGTGTACTGTTTATTTTCCGGGACAGTGTGGGTTCACACTGCTTCCATTCTGCGCAAATATCCAGGCATATGTGGTTGCCAGAGTGCTCAGCTTGACGGTTTCAGTTGGCAGCACAGATTTCTATGCACCTGGATTTGGATCAGCTCTTGCTACAGCAAGTGTCCTCTCTAGATTGCATGGTTTTACTTTAGGTAAATAGTTTACTTTCTGAAGTCCCAAGACATTACAGTTGACCCATACTTTTAAAAACCTCTGCTGTTACTTCATGTTTTGCAAAGAGCAGGTTTGACTTACAGAATTCTGAGTAGCCATCCGTAGCCTAGGGATTACACCAGAAAGTAATTTCTAACTGAAGACTGTTTGTAAAACCTTTTGCCTTTTAAATAATTTATTTAGAGAAGCAGTGAAAATGCCACAAATGAATTTTGATCCCTAGGCTACCATAGTTTTTTGTTTTTTTTTTAATGTTTAAGATGTTTTGAATCAGAAACCTTAGGTACTGAACTTTATTGTTTTAATCAAGAGAACAAACAAAAGCCTTTTTTACACATATAAATGCTCCTAATTAAATGCTTTTGGAAAGTGGGTCAAGCTGAACAGGAACAAAGCACTCTCTTATTCCAAAATAAGAGTGTTCACATATGGAATTATTCAGAAACAGCTCTTAGTACTTTAAAATTCCCAGGCAATGTTAATCTGTCTTATCTTTCAAATGCAGGCAAGCTCTATAGTTTTCTTCCCCCATTCCTATCATATTGCAGACTCAAAACATATTGGATCTTAAAATTTTTCATCACTTAATTAGGTTGTTACACCACCTCTGGAAGAAGGAGATTTGTTAGTGTATCTTTAATATTAGAAATGTTATTTTCACATGAAAGCAAGTAAATGCAATCATTATTTTGCATGGGATGTACTCTTTCAGATTATGTTGAATTCTTTATGATCGTTATTATTGGTAAATTCAGCTTTCTATACATAGTAGTTTTCTTTTCTCATGTATACAATACCTCAAATAATATATCATCCACAATCCAGATTATGGTTACACTATTTCCTTTTTCCAGTTGTCTTGCAGTTAACTAGTCAGAGCTTCTCTTTTTTATTTTTTTATTCCCAGGAGTATGCAGAATATCTGGTTTAACTTTATTCATAATTCATTACCTGGACTGGTTTGAATGTACTTAGTGGTTATCTCTAGTCTTGGGATAGCTTTTCTTAATTTCTAAGACCATAAAACACATGAAGGTATGCTGTGTCTCCAAATGGGGTTTGAAATATTATAGTACAACTCTTTCTATGCAGGCATAAAACCCTATGTATTTCAGAGAAAACCAAAATCTGTAATTTGAAATACAGATGTGTAAACCCTAATGCCCTAGTTATTTGAGAACTATTGCAAATATTTCCCCAATAGTCATCTGTATTTTTACTTCTTTTCTATATCATGATGCCTTTTATTAGCTTATATGACCAACTTGAACAAGGTGGTTGTGTTAATTCAGGTGCTTATGAGGAACAAGGACTAAGGTTTTAAATATTTTGTTCTTCCTTACTGTTTATCTGCACATTCAGTTTTAAACTCTCCACTTACTTTCAGTCCTTTTCTTCACTTCTTTATCTGTTTGGGACTTAAGTAGTACAGGTCCAGTGGTGGTGAGGAGATTCTAAAGAAAAGAAAATTATCTTGGGAGAAATTGGTTTGTGCTAGCAGATTTTAAAGGTGAGAATTATAAAGTAGAATGCAGTAGCTGAATATGAAATTTTTTTGATTGTTTGGATATATTTGAACTATTTAGCATCCCTTTGTTTAGAGAAGGGATCTTGTCTAAATGAGTTGTGCTGCACAAATATATGGAATTAGTCAGCTGCATATACCTGATAAGTTCTGTAGCAGTAGCTATTCTCACTGTTGAATTTTTATTTTAATACTTTTGTCTTTATGATTTATTTAATGTAGTGGAAGAGTCTGTAAGGGTTTGTGTTTTGTCACATATATATATTTTTTCAATGTAAGTTTACATTTGTGCAAATTCAAGTGTAATGGTTTGTCAGTACAGTTATATTAATAACTTTGTACTAGTAGGGCAAATACAATAAGAAATCTACAGATCTTCAGACTCTCTTTTAAGGGCTGTTTTCCCAAACAAATTTTGGTCCACAGTGCTGGCCCACAGTCTCTTGCACTGTGAAATATAACACGTACTGAATGTATGTTATCTACCTGGCTAAAAACTGCATTTCATAGGTGTATTATGTTGAAAACTCCTTCTGTTTTGTATTAGAGGAGGGGATTGTTACATATCCTTGTATATAAATAAAATTTAGAAGTAAAAAAAAAAGGTTTAGATGAATATATTTTGTAGGAATTTGGCCTCAGCACGAGATGCCTCCATTTCCAGTTGTGTGGAGTCCAGTATCTCAGAGTAGAGATACTGGACTTCAGAAAGGCTGAACTGAATGCTGCATTGAACAAGCCAGGCATCAACACCTCTTTTTCTTACTTTGATTTTTGAGTTAGGCATCTCACCCAAGTGGGATCCAAAACCTCTGCTTATGATACATGGGTACTTACATTACTTACATCAGGTTTCACATTTTATTTTAAAGAGGAAATACTTTTTACATACATAGTTTGCCTGCAAATTAAACCGGACATTGGGACTTTTTCCTTCTCAACTTGGGGAAATTCAAGCCCCCAAAGACTAGCAAAGCCACAAATGGCAGCTTAGCATGGAAGCTGAATGATGCACCAATGTTCTTCAAGGAGCCTCACCAGAGCAGCAGAGAATTCAGACATCACAGAGCCAAAGAATGAGCCCCACCACTGCCCCAAATCAGACTGTAGTCCTGTGATTATTTCCTGGAGTGTCTAGTCTTACAGAGGTCACAAGCACAATGCTAAAATGCTCACTGAACTCTTAATCTTGTGACTGATTTAGAAAAGGGAGTGTCCAATTTCTGGATCCTAAGCCCAGGCTGTTCAATCTGAGCCAGTTCTGAACATGACTATTTCTGCTACTGGACAACAGGAGAATATGTGGGATTTATTCAGTTTCTGGATGCAGATGCATCACTCCTGGCTAAATGCTCAGTATGGTGCTTGTCTTTTTTTGGTTTTCATTAGAAACAAATTATCAATATATAGGATTAATACATACATACTTGCATATTATATTTATGTCCCTGTGTGTTTGCATATAGTGCACATGCATGCATGCTTACAGTAAGGTGATGCAAAACACTGCTTTTAAGCAGCTCTTTTCTTGCTGAAATCCTTGTAATCAATTCAGCCACAGTAATGGGTGATGTTCATTTGCGTGGAGGAGGTTAAAAAAAGCACAGCAGAAAAGCATTGAATACATGTGGGTTTGGATAGCCTTTGTCTATGGGACTTATATGGTACCTCGACATACATCCAAGCTGCTTCCTTCCAGTTGCACAGTAGATGAAACGTACTATTGTTAGTACATGTTTCACTGAAATGTTCCTTTTCTTTGGAGACAGTTCAGAGAATCTCATACATGAATGTCTATTTAAAGGAGCATCTTTTTTGACTGTTGCATGTTGTTATCTTTTGTATGTGAGCTTATTTTTCAAGCTATGCTAGCTCTTGCATTCTTACAGAAAAGGTTCCTTAGCACTTTAAAAATTCATGTTTAACATCATAATTAAAATACATAGATAAATCCTATGTTATCAATTAGTAGAAAGTGGCAATTTTAAAATCAGAACAGATACTGGTGGTATTACCAGTGATTTCTCCTCTCTCCAAAAATATTTATCATTGCTAAGGATGAAAACAATGTCTCTTTCCCTTCTCAAGGAGTTGTACAGTACACAGAAATTTTATGGAAATAATCAGAATGAGAACAAACAAAATAAACTGTTTTACTTCATCTAATGCCTGCTTACATGAGTAAATTTTGTAAAGAAATACTTTTGAATACATTGAGGTAAAGAGAAAGAATTTGTTATTTCACTTATTTGATATTGTATCCTCTTGTTCACAGAGCAAATGCAGAATCACATTCCCTTTTTTATGACATTTATAAATACCACTGTGTCCTTGGAGTATAGAAATATGCTGGAATGCCCACTCAGTTAATTACATTTTACTCAGTTAATATAAGTATCTCAGTCTCCCAATTCTTAAATTCCTTTATAAGACTGAAAATATTTTTCTCAAAATGGCACAGTTTTTGTACAAATAGGTAATAGGTGTTCATATACGAAACTAAAATTCCAGAACACACTTTCTTCATATTTATAAATCTTGAATACTGAGATTGTACGGCAATAAATGTATTTCTAGGTGAAGATACAAGAAGGTCTTTGAGCTGTAGTCCTAACTGGCTTATTTTTGTGATCCTTCCAGTAAATCGCTCCTAGCTGTTAGATCGCTTTGGACTCCATAGTTTTCTAGGACTTTGAGATTATGCACTTTCAGTGTTCCAAATCTTATATTACATAGATATCACTTTTATATCTTTTTATAGAGATGTGATAGAAGATCACAATGCATAATCTTTGCTTCACTTGTTCTTTCTTTACGTTTTACTTCTTCCAAGTATGCATAACATTCAGATTAATTGTTGTCAGTAATCTTATGTGAACTACAAAGAAATGTATCAATTTATTTTAAAATGCATATATTTTAGTTTTAAGTCTGTAAGCATATTCTGTTAATGTCTGAGTCTCTTGGGTAAGTCCTATAATTACATCTACATTATTTTAGTGAACTCCAATATTTTATCTCATCCGTAATTGGAGGCCAGTGAAAAACTGGCAGAACTATTTGTTTAAATCAAAATTAGGAGGCTGTTGATCTGTAGCAAAAGAATGGCTGGGTTCTAGATTAAGTGTCTGTTCACTTTAGGACAGGACTTGATTCTTTTGTTACTTAGGGGGTTTAGAGAAGAATGTATGAAAGGAATAACAAAAATCTGTGTATGAGTAACCAAAATGAGTTCACAGTCATCTGAGAAAGCAAAAGCTGGCTGGCATTCCCAGTTCTCCTTTTCTTTCCATTTAGAATGAGTTTTCTGCTTTGGTCTCAAGAAAATCTTGGAGCAGAATAGCGTAAGAAATGAGTCAGTGTTACTGCCTGTCCTGATCCTTTAGCAGAGTCTATCTGGCACGTCTCTTTGTGATGATAAATCTGGTAGATTCACACATAGGCATAGCAGTGTAATGCCTTTTAGTTAAAATTACACCAGCAGTTACCCAGCTTTCAATCCGTTGGTGTATTTGTGATGTGTTGGTAGACCATATGCTAAGGGGTCAACTGGAAGTGATAAATGCAGATTATTCACTACACTTACTGCAAAGATATATTAATAATGAATGCATTTTTTGCGCCTGTTTTTGAGATGAACATTTCAAATTTCATGGTCTTTTCCCCTTTCCTTTCATAGTGTAAATTTAAACAGTGATAAGAAAAATGCAAAAGGAAAGAAACAGCTTTTTAAAATTACAGTCAGTAAATGATTGCTGGACTAAATGTTCACAATATTCAAGAATATGTGAGCTAGATCCTGAAATATTTTCCAATTTCCAATTTTTTGTCTTTTTAGGAAGGTGTGAGAGCAAAGTTTTCCTGAAATAAGTTTTATTTTAACTGGTATACACTGAAGAGAGCATAACAGTTTAGTGCAGTTGTTGTCTGCAAAAGATTGTTCTTGTTTATTAGTTTTAGCTGAACATAGATTTGAGCTTCACCTGGCATGTGCTGCTTTAAGTGACATTGTGCGTGTCAGATGAAAGCCATGGTGCTGCACATTAATCAGATAAGGTAATTCAAACAAGAGGGTGGCCTGAAGGATCCATACTTGGTTTTTATGTGAAACTCAAGGTAGCAAGCCCTTTGCTGAGGTGAATGGGTTTAGATAGCCCAAAAAGATGGTATTCCTGAGGAATCTCACAGATGTGTGGTGCAAGTGTGGGATGGGAATATTTTGCCTGCTGCCAGTGGCCAAAACATGAGCACTGGGGGAGAATTAACTGCTTGGCAGACTAAGCTGCTTTCTCATCTCATTGGTATGGAGGAAACTAGAATTCTCTGGGCATTGACTTTGGCCTGACTTCTTGCCGATTTTGTGTGTACATGTCAGTCAATCTCTTAAAATTGAGGATTGATTAGTGGATATGATCACTGGTCAGAGCATCCTTCTTCCTCCTTGCTCCTTTTACAGACCTTCTTTCCACTGTGGCTGATCTTTTTGAAGGACTGTTGACTGTGAAAGAAAAGGCTATATTTAAGAATTTATTCAAATTTAGAAATTCATTTTCTGAAAGGTTTTGAGGTGAAATGTGTGATTTCAAAGGAAATCATGGATCCTTTTCTTTATAATCTGACCAAAGAGATTGGTTAAGCTGTGGTCCATGTACAGTTTACTAAAGCAAACAGCAGATTTCAGTGAACCATATTAAGGTGCAATCTAGCTGATGACATCAAAACCTTCCTTATTAATTGTGGTTTTTAAATGCAAGTTACACATGGATTCCTTTAGTGACTTTGTGCTACTTTCCTTTTTCCCCCCCCATCAATCATTAAAAACCTTTGATACAGCCTCAAAAACATAGCTGTAACACACAGTAACCAGTATTGGTCCCTCCATTTCTGTTCTTTAATGCTAAGTACTTGTTTGCACAGTACCAAATACCTCATTTTCACTGGCATTCAGGAACAATATGGCAAAAGGTTGAAGAATTACATAAAATACAGAGTATGTGTTCTCACTACAAAGTCAGGAAAAAAAAACTTTTACTACTGATTTCCAGAATTTCAAATAGCATAGGGCATCTGTCTATTCAACATTTAATTTTTCTTCAGACTGTAGAAATACATATTTCAGGAGCCTTCTGCGGTTGTACCATTAAGTACTTCTAAAATAAATTAAAACTTTTACAGAAAGGACCACCTTAAATATTAATTCTGTCTTGACTTGCGTTCTTGCCAGCAGTTTTAACAAGCAGGGGAAAAGGAACTTTGTAATTTCTCAGAAAATTAACCCTTTTTCACTGGAGTGCCAGATGTAGGAGATCAGGGAAAAGCTGCAATACTGAGGAGTGTTGCAACAGGAGTGAGAAGGTGACTGCAATAAGGACCTCCCTGTGTAACCTTATGCCAGCTAAATTTTGGGCACATTCAGTGAGTTATTTATGTATTTAAGTATTCCAAACCTGAGAATAATTTTAGTAAAGCATGATAATGAAGAGCAATACATCAGCAATAAAATACTGACTAGGGTCAGTGGCAGTAGCAGATTGGATACACAGAACTGTGGTACAATGTCAGTGCATTTCAGTGACCTCCATGACAGTCTTTGATGGGAAAGAATATTAGTAGTCACAATTAATTGTAATTTCTTTTTTTCCTTTTGAAAAAGAATGTATTCAATTTGCTTGTTCTTAGTGGAGAACTCATTTCAGGTTTTTTAACAAGAATTGTTCTTCTCGTCTGTGCACAACACTCATCATTTCAGAAAGAAAATTTTAACATAATGTGATCAAAAATATATGCTCATTGCAAAAAATATCTCACTGTGTTGTGTGCATAATGCATTTTATTTTGAATGTAAAAATTTGTCATGTTTGAATAGAGAACAAGAGAAGGATGTACAACAACATATCTCTAACTTCTTTTTCTTGGTAGCAGGGTTTCCCAGTTCTTCAAAATAATAATTTAGAAACACTACATGTAATCAGGAAAATAAAATATTCAAAACAACATTTGGAGAAAATAATGAAAGTCCTCTTAAAACAATGTCAATGTCAGAACATAGTCATTGGACCCTTGCCACTGCCACATCTTACGCTTGTTTAATTTTCATACACATAGAAAAACCACCTATCATTATTTTGCTATAGTAAATAATTTGAAAGTGAAAGGAATCTTTTCTATTCTCCTTAAAACTTCTTTGGTGCCCTCACAGTCAGGTTAACTCTCAGTAAACCATCATTGGACAATAATCGCTGTCTGTAGCTACTGACCACTTTGTAGAATTGAGAGACCACATACTAGGAACAGAACTCTTTTCAAGCCTTATTATCTCAGCTGTTCAGTTTCCTTATTTCAAAAGGAAAAAGTCTGTAAGTACCAAAAATCTTCCCTTGACTTTTATTACAGTTTTTTGCACACATGGCATTTAGTAATTTGTATTAAGATAAGAGAGTCAGGATTTTGAAGGGTGTTTCCCTCACAATAACAAATGTATCCTTCAGTTTCTGGTCCTCATGTTTGTATATAATCTTTCAGAATTAAAGAAACAGAAATAGCAGGAACTACCTGAATATTGAATGAAATGAATGCTTAGGAGGTCTCAGAGGCTTAGGCTTGTAAACTGAGCCTTAGCAAGACCCTGAAGTGTGAGGAGGACCTTGCCCTGGTTTTTCACATTGTCATTGTCATGGGATTTATTTACGAGTCTTGTATGTCAAAGGGGACGCATTCTTGTACTGGCAAGTCAGCATGAAAGCCCCTCTCATACACATCCTCTCAGTGAGGCTAAATCACTTCAGGAACAGATGGGCTACTTTGGGACGTACGCACTATAGGTGGTCACATCCACTCTGCAAAGGAGGGTGCCACGATATGTTTGTGGTTTGCTCCTAGAAGTGCTGTATGGCTTATTCTAAACGTGGCTCTGAATGCGTTCCTGAGGGTAACAACTTAGACAGTTTGCAGATTTGGTCTTGAGCCTTGCCCTCAGGTTGCACTAAAAATAGAAGGCAGGCTCATTGGTGGCTGGCATCCCAGCCTTTTCTGAAAGGTACAGTGTGTTCCAGAAATGGAACTCACAGGAATAGTGATTTGCAGTGAGTAGGAGCAAGATTCTCTCTCTAGAAGGCAGTGTTGTAAAACACATATTAGTGGTGAGAGTTCCCTGGAGGATTTTAATGTGGTTTTAAAAAGCATAGCTAAAATATGCACTCCTGTTTTATAATGCAAATGCAAATGCCAACTCTTTTTTTTTTTTTTTTTTTTTGTGTAATGCATATTTCTAGGAATATTCTTAAGCTATTGAAAGAAAATAAAATACATTAAATTTAATTTAGGCTCGTCATTTAAGCTTTTTCTACAGAAAAATAGAATTGGAAGTGTTTTCAGAAAGACACAATTGAAAAATTGTTAGAATTATACAATGCATTACAAACCAAGTACCAGAAAGAAGTGGGAGCATAGTCTGCACTGTCAAACACAGTAGGAAAATGTTTGCATATTGGCAAGTCCAACAGATCATTTATTTATCCCTGTTTTATCTTCTAAATGATGATTGTAATTCTGATTTGGTAAGTGCTCCCTAAACAAAACTTACAGTGATATACTGCCTTCTGCACTCTGTGTGTATGTGTGTTTTTATACATAAGCTTGGGAACAGCTTAGGTTCTGAGTGCAGAAATACTTTTAAATTGAAATGCAGATCAGGTTTTCCTCCTCACCCACTTTTTACATAATTTGCACCACAAGCATCATCTAAAAAAAGCTAGGTTCCTTCTGATCAGCTGAACAGTACTCAGGAGCATTAAGAAGGCTGAAATTGCCTCTGCTTAAAACAAATATGTTTTAGTTTTTCTTAGTCTTTATCTGCTGTAAGGATAGAGACTTTCCAAGATTCAAAACCATAATTTCTACTCAGGAAGGCCAATAGTTCTGTTTGCTGGTTTTGTTTCATCCACTTTGTTTTGGCTAATCTGAACAGCCATCCTTGATAAAGGATGGTACCTTGCCATTTCTTACCTGGCAAAATTTTACCCCTCCGTTTCAATCCCAAGGTATCCTTCAGTTTCTCTGCCTCCCCACAAAATATATACCAGTATCTTTTGGGGCCTATTCATTTTTAATAATGCTTTGGCTGTTTAGGCCTCATGTGGCTAGTTATTATAATTCTATATCCAGTCACATGTGCCTGATACAGCTGAAAGCTTTACTGCTCTGCTGTAACTTCTGTCAAAAATGTACTTTGTATATCTCACCAAAATTTCAAGAGATGTCCAAACAGAAGAAATAGCAGGCCTTGAGCTAGCAAAGCACTGAAAATGTGATCAGACCCACTTTTGTTACTGAATATCATATTTAAAATATTTAAGATGGACCCTATCCAGCTCTGGAGGTTTCAATGGACTTGATGGTCCCTACCCTCATCCTGGAAGTTAGAATGCATGTAGAATGATGGGGCCAGTGTTAAAAGGCCAGGGCCCTCCTTGAATCCTCTGTTTCTTCTTGTACCCACATTCATGCTTTTGTATTTTGTTAGTTTTGGCTAAAAGATGGCTTATAGATGAATGAAAGTGGTCATCACTGATTGTGACTATTCCAGAATTGCTTAATAGATTATTGTCATCCTGGCATCCATGGATTGGCAGGACTGCTTGGAAAGTGATCAGTAAGAACTGTGGTTATTGCATGTTTTGACAGAAGGATTCTTGGGTTTAAGTACAAGAGGACCTTGTGCTTCTTAATACTGCTTGGTTAAAGACACTTGTGGAAAGACGAGAGCACCAGGAGCTCTGTATTCATTTAGGTACTATGTGATATGTGTATATAGAAGGAGATTATGCTTACATAAAATTGAAAATTGTATGTTAATGTTTGTTTTATTACTTGAACATTTTTGATTGTTTGGGTTTTTTTCTATTTTTTAAGGTTTTTTCGGTTGAGAATATTTGGGGGGTTTGCCTAAAATGTTGTCTGTCTTCTTGCTTTGATCCTGAACTGACTGGACGGTACTCTTAGAAATACTTTCTCCGTGCTTAGATGACTGTCTTCACTTATGCCCTCTAGTATTCATGTTTAATTCATTTATGTTGTAGAATATGGGTCATGTTCTTTTCCTTTTGCTCTGGGTCAGGCTGACAGCATCTCCTCAAGTGAGGCAACTGCGCAGCTCAAAGGAATTTCATTGAATATAGAACGTAAAAATTGTTATATTTACTTTAAAAACTTGTATATTGTCCTCATTTTTTATTTCTGCTACTGGAAGATAACAATTCTTTAAACAGTAGATGATCTAATTATTGTTAATAACAGAGTAGTAATGGAAAAGAATAAAAATTACCACCTACCAACCTTATACATTTAGTTTTCGAATATTACGTCACTGAAAGACAATTCTAATTTTATGAAAAACCATGCTTTACAAATACGTTAAATATATTACACTTGTTCTTCTGAGATAAGCTGACTTATCTCTGTAAAAAATAAGAAATATTCATAGGATTTTCCAGTCTGAGATTCTAACTTTTGGGAAAACAAACATATAATTTCTTCAATCAATTAGTAGTTTGAATGTGAAGTAGTAGACATTTTTGTGAAGAACTTCTGCCACTGGTTAAATTATTTGCTTTATGGAAAGCATGTCATATGAACTAGAACATTTTAAAAGTGTAGATTAATAGTAGCAGAATTCATACCGTCACCTGTGTGGTAACTGGATTCTTTGGTCATAAGTATTAGTCTTTATAATGTAAACAAGAATAATAAAAAAGTCATCTGAGCCTTATGTTTTATTTCATCAATATGATGAGGAGAAACTTGCATGCTTTAGCATCCTTCATATTAATATCAAATGTTAAGAACCATTGCTGTCATAGGCTGTCTGTAACGGTGCTCAAGTGTCAGTGACTGCAGGTATCACCAGAGGAGATATTAGGTGCAAGATTAGGTCTTTAAATGGAAAGTAATTGTGGATTTGTTTTCTTCTGATTTATTTTTACTTTTTGAATGTAGAAAAAATTACTTTCAAAAGCAAATTGACTGCAGTAATGAAAGGCTGGTTTTCCAAATGTGCAGGGATGATCTCTCAATGAAACACTGTGGTTTTCCTGGATCTCCTGGAGAGGAAATTGTGTTGTGGTTTAACCCCAGCCAGCAACTAAGTACCACACAGCTGTTCACTCACTCCCTGTCCACTCCCACCCATGGTGGGGTGGGGAGAAGAAAGAGAAAAAAATTAAAAGCCGTGGGTTGAGATAGGAACAGTTTAATAATGGAAATAAAGTTATTGTTGTTGATGATAATAATAATAATAAATAATAATAATAACACAAAAGGAGAATAATAAAACCCACTGACAAATGAGTTGTCAGCCTGTCCCCAAGCAGCTATTGGCGCCTCCCAGGCACCTCCCCCTGCTTCAGATACAGGGCACAACATTCTACGGTCTGCAATATCTCTTTGGCCAGTTCAGGTCAGCTGTTCTGGCTGCACTCCCTCCCCGCTTCTTGTGCACCTGCTCGCTGGCAGAGCATAGGAAACTGAAAAGTCCTTGACTTAGAGTGAACACTGCTCAGCAACAACTAAAACATCAGTGTGTTACCAACATTGTTCTTATTCTAAATCCAAGACACAGCACTGTACCAGCTACAGAGAAGAAAATGGAACTCTTTGTAGAATGGAATGGAATGCATTCCTTCATTATTAGCCAAATGATAGAAGATCTGTGGGATCATGTTTTGCTTATGTGTATGTATGTGTGTTATCTGCCCACTACAACATTAGCTTTAAAAGTTGTTGGCAGAATTCTAAATCCAAGATCAGATGTAAAAATCTTGAAATATTAAATACCTGCATGTCGGCAGAAATACACCTCCAGGTAGAAGAGAGAGATATTTTATTAATTCCCACAATGAAGGAAAAATTGCAGTAGGAGCTTAAGATCCACAGGGCATCAGGGAGTTTTGCCATTATGAATGGCTGACCATGAGTCAGTCTTCAATAGGAGTTCATTGGACACCAGAGAGCTATTTCTCGGCCACATGTCATGTACATTACTTGTTGTTTAACAGAACAACTTGTGCTGACAGCTAATTGCAGCAAAAGCTGGGATATTCACATAGACTTACCCTGTGAAGATGCTTTGATAGCCAAGAGCGTGAGCACCCCAATAATGTTTGATTCCTTTAAATTAAAAGAACCACAAAACAAAATAAGTAGAAAGCTGGGTGGTTTTGGTTCTGGTGAGTGGAAGAATACTTAAACAAAATGTGTGTCTTTTCATTTGTTTTTACTGACTGACATACTTTGGTGGAATAGACTTAGTTTGCCAAAGCTGTCCAGGCTGTGCTCATTTACTGTCATTTCTCACAGTGTATGCCAAACTTTCACTCTCAGGTATTTTATCATTTATTTACATTCAAGTCAATAATGATTGTGTTGAGTAATGTTAGGACTAATACTAATCCTTGTAGGACTGCCTTTGATTCTTTTTTATCTTTAATCACTAACTGATGTTGCATCTTGTTAGTATTTTATTACCTTAGAAAATCCTAAGTTTAATACATCCACCGGATGACCTTCATCACCCACACTTGCAGTACACACCATATTGAGAAAGAAGGACTAGTAACCTGGAGTGAAGGTGGTCGGTCGGTGGCAAATCCCCACCACACCCAGAGCCATGATCCCAGTTTGTTTCTCAGCATCTCAGGCTAGGGCTGCTGTGCCACTCCTCCAGCTGCTTGAGCTGCTTTCTTCCTTCCTTAGTCTTGTAACTTCATTTTTCCTTATGGGGGGAAAGAGAGAGACCATATATTAACTATAAATACTAATATATATAGACATAATATGTCCTTAACTATATTTTCTCCCGTTTCTCAGTACACGGCTGTGGGTTGGAGGGGAGCAGTGGTGGCAGGGGCACTCAGCCCCACTGGTCGCTGTCGTATTTAAGGTGGCCGGACGGCTGCCTGTATTTTCTAGCGCCCATCCCTCCCGTAACGTCAGGATGGGAAGGGAAGATCTGTCTTTAAGCAAATTGGATGTCAGGGAGACAGGTGCAGGATGCCAGTGATCCCCNAAGCAGTTTTTGCACGGACCGCCGCCCGACTTGCAGGTTTTGCTTAAGGTGCAAGCAGAGAGGACGAGGGAGAGGCTGAGGCGGCCGGTGCCATGGGCCAGCTCTGCTGCTTTCCCTTCTCCAGAGGGGAGGAGAAGATCAGTAAGTGCGCGGCGCTAGCTGCTGCCGCCGTGGGGAGGGAGCTGCGGGAGCATTCCTGCGGGGTTTTTCCTTTTGGAAAATTAACTGATGGCTTTTTAGAGAAGGGGTTGAGAAAAATGAAGCAATATTTCCACCAAGTAGATGAAGATTTCTTTCTAATAGAGATAAGTGATCGGGTCTAATTTTGTTTGTGAGCGTTCTGTCAGTCCATTTCTGCAAGCAGATGTAGCCGAAGTGAGTAATTTGATTTTCCTTTTTGACAAGTGCAGTTTAGAGTGAGAGATGAGAAGGTTTTGATGTTGTAAGTATGTGCATGTTGATGGTAAAGCTCATTAGCGACAGATAGAAAGAATGGAGATTTTCATGTCAATGTTGACAGATGACAAAGGATTTCCATCTGGGTGTTGGTTGGATGTGTAGTCTTAAGATGACCAAGTGAAGTCACACTTTATGTATGGATCTGGTAGCATCTGGTTTTGCTTTCAGTTGAGTAAATATAAGTTGAATCAGAGGGAGCAGTTCTGATCTCTTTATCCTTTGGTGTACTGAGTCAGGCTAGCTAATTTGACTGGAATGTTGTTTCTGTTAAATTCTGTGCTGAAAATGATGCTTGTCCTAAATTTGGTTACACAATAAAATATTTGCTCTCGACTTCTTGGTCAGTGAAATACTTTCAACCTTTCTTCTAGAAGATGCAGCCAAATTTCTGTCACATTGTGTCTGAAATCAGTTTTAACTAAATTCACATAATTCTTTAGCTGTAGGCTAGAAAGTCCAGTTTTCTAATCTGGTTTATATTCCATTTTTGTTTCTCAGGAAGCTGTCTAGGCATAAATAAAGTGGGAGTTTATACCATCAATTAAACAATAAACGTGTCTACCAGTAGTGCAAGAATCTAGAAAACAGCCTCAAGAAGATGAGTTGGCAGTTATTTTAAAATGTTTTTCCTTCCCAGGTCATGGTATGAGGGTAAATGTTACAAATTTTGCACTGGGGAAATGACTAGGAACATTTTATATTTTGAAACTATTTTTTCATCTAGCCAGTACAGAATGTCTTTATATGAAGAGCAAGTAAGTAGCACATCTCATTTCTAATATATGAATTGGTGAAGACAGACAACAAATACAAATTGAGTTTTTAAAATTGTTCTGTTGACAGAAAACAAGAGAAACAGAAAAGTACTATATTCTGCATCCTGCTTCTCTCAGTCCCCTCACTTCACTGCATTTTAACTTTTCTTCTGACATCGCCTGTCATGCACCAGCTTTCTATGTGCGTGCTCTTGTAAGGTGACTGGAACATACACTGAATATAACATTTAGCACAGCATGAGCTCAAACTACATGTAATCAAAAAAAATCATTCAGGAGATGTCATTATGTATGTGCAAAGTCACAAAGGCTTTTGAAAGATGTCTGCTTTTGGCATGTAGCAACTGAAAGGTGTGGCATAACCCCTTGAGAATGTGGAAAGGAAGAAATGGATAGTTAAAGGATGAGGGGAATCTGAAGCAAGGAGATCTGGCTACGGGTGAGGTAAGAACGTGGTGTCTGAAATGAGGAGAAAAAAGAAGATGTGGCACTGTTTTCCCAATGTTCATGGGGGAGTAACATGACTGAGTGATCTTAAAAAGGGAAAGAGAGAGGAAGTATAGGACGAGCATGGTGAATGTGATTGGTGTTTCCCTTCATTCAGCACTGACTGAAGGAAAGGGAGAGAAGGGAAATTGCTTTCCTTTCATCTGGCCTCCCTCCCTCTCTTCTGCCACATCTGTTTCTCCCTCTGTGTGCTGGGAAGAAGCACTGCTGGGCATCTAGCATGGCCCCAGCCAGAGAAGTGGTTTGAAGCTGGCCATGAGGAACAGGCAGAAGGGAATGTGTCTCACATCCGTTTTTCCTCTTCTTATCATATTATCATGGTGACCTCTAAACTAATGTGTTTAGAAATTAACCCAGGCTTTTTATTACTAAATTATCCTGGTTAGGAAACATGCAGGTTCAAATCACAATCATGTGGCTGTTGTACACGAGAAACAAAAAGTACGTTATAAAGGTGCAAGCATGTGCAGTAAACAGCAGCTCACTGTGCTACTTGACTCATTTCAGTTGCAGTAGAAATGAAAATGTATGAACTTCATTATGGTTTTCCTATAAGTTTTGTTTTAGCTGAGGTGCCTCAAGTGAACTCAGCCAGTTATTGAATTGCTGAAGGTTTGTTCCTTATGCAGTAAGGAAATTTTTTTATTTCATGTAAAGCATAATTTCAAAAAGTGTTGTAATTGTATTGTCTTTTACTGTTGCATTGTACATCTTTGTGTTGAGTGAGGTGAAAGCTCAGTGCTTTCATGGTGTACTTTTTAAAATTTGAGTTTAGATCACAGCAAGTGTGAATTAAATTTAGCTTCAACTCAATCTACATTTTTAAAAAAAATTAGCCTATTTTACCTTAGTAATTAGTAGATGCTTGTGACTGACACATACCAAACAGCCACTTGCTTACATCTTGTATCCACACATAGTTAGGTATTTCACATCCCTTTCTATTCTCTTCAAATTTAGGTATAGCCATGGAAAACATTTAGCCAAGTTTTATGGTTATGGTAAGATCTTAAGAGTGATTGTCTAGACCAGATTTAGGATCTGTCTTCCTAACACGTGCCTAACATGTTAAAGCCGTTAAAAAAGGGCAGGTGTGTAAGAAGGCGTTTCCTCAAAATTAAGTTCTAATGCTGCAGCAGTTCAAGATTTGTGGACTTTGTGAAGTGGGGTGGCATCCTTGATAATCATGAGTCTTTAATTTTTTTTTTCCAGTCTCCTCTTGAATCCACAGAAATTTTTAATATCCGTACTATCTTCTGGCAAGAGGCATTATGGGTTAAATATGTTTTTTGTAAAGAATCTTACTAGCCAAGCCTACCAATACAATTTCATTTACTGAATATTATCTTAGTTTTTCTACTACACTCGGTAGAAATCAATTCCCAGAATGTACTCTGGGTAGATCTAGGGTATTCTGCAATGAAGGAAAGGAAAAAAGTATCTCTTCTCACCACTGATTGTAGGATAGACACAAGTAAAGCATGAGTAGAAACTGTTAAAACTCAGACATGTAAGACCTTCACAGCCTGTTCTTTCTGTTGTCTTAGTGAATGGTCAAGTAACCACTGTAAGGCTGAGAAGGCTTTCTACAAGGATACAGACACTCAATTCAGCATGTTAAGTTCCAGTGAAGTTAGTTGCAGTTTCAAAACTTGACTCACTGTGTTCAAGGAGGAGCTTTTCAAAGAGTATATATTTCAAATAAAGATTAGCGTTTAGTCTAACAATTAATTCTTTATATTTCTGAGATAATGAAGGAATTGCCTGCATGATAACCCTGTAGTTAGACCTTGTATTGATTTGCTTATGTCAATGCTCAATAAGTGCTTTTTCATTTTGGAAATGGTCTCAAATGATTTTTAACTGCTTTTTGAAATCATCTAATTGCAAGTTCATTTCTGGTCTAAAGTTGTTTGTTTTAACTTCACAGCATGACACTTTTTAATCTGTCATAAAAGAAAGCATTTTACAAAATAAGCATAGTTATACATCATTATAGCTGTATATGTGGTAGCCCATTTGTTACTTGATGGGAAACCAAGGAACAGAGACTTGGTTGTACTGGCCAGAAATTGTTTAAAATGACTGTTAAATATTGAATGCATACAAAATCCCCATATTATACAATTACTGAAGTGAAAGAAGGCTGGTCATAAAATCAAAATAGAATATGAAACTTATTTGCATTCTAAAAAATGTGATTCTCAACTTGAAAGGGCAGAGGATATCAGTGTGAGCACTTTTGCATGTTTTAATTTAATGAGATTTAACAATTTGTTGTTTGATAGCTATTATAAACAGACAAAGAGCAGCCACACCCAGAACGACTTGGGGATGCTGGTGAGTGAGAGGCTGGACATGACCCAGTAATGTGCACTCACAGCCCAGAAATCCAGTTGTATCCTGGGCTGCATCCAAAGCAGTGTGGCCAGCAGGGTGAAGGAGGGGATTCTGTCCCTCTGCTCTGGTGAGACCCCACCTGCAGTGCTGCATCCAGCTCTGGGGTCCCAGCACAGGAAGGACATGGACCTGCTGGAATGAGTCCAGAGGAGGCCACCAAGGTGATTAGAACACATGTCCTACAAGGAAAGGCTGAGAGAATTGGGGTTCAGCCTGGAGAATAGATATCTTTGGTGTGGACTTATTGTGGCCTTCCAGTACCTGAAGGGGCCTGCAAGAAAGATGGAGAGAAACCTTTTACAAGGGCATGTAGTGCCAGAACTAGAGGGAATGGCTTCATCTGAAAGAGCATAGGTTTAGATCAGGTATTAAGAAGAAATTCTTTATTGTGACAGTGGTGGGGCATTGGCACATGTTGCCCAGAATAAGTGTGGATGCTCCTTCCCTGGCAATGTTCAAGGCCTGTTTGGATGGGGCTTTGAACAACCTGGTCTAATGAAAGGTGTCCCTGCCCATAGCAGGAACTAAGTAATCTTTAAGGCCCCTTCCAACGCAAACCATTCTATGATTTTGTTATTATATGTTAATACTCATAGTGCATATTGAACATAGAGTGGGTAAATAGTTGTGGAAATGAGTAAATAAACACAGGGTCTGGGGCTGTGTAGCCTATATGGAGGAACCAAGCAAGCTGGCAAGTTCCAACGTACAGCCAGGCCAGCAATATGCAGTCCAGATCTTCTGTACCTGACCAAAAATTACCCAGCTGTATCTAATTAGGGATTGATTTTTGAGGGTAAAGCAAAGTTCAATGAACAGAATCCAACTACTTTATATAAGTCTTAAATTTATTTTGAAAATACTGAAAGTTATATTTGCAAATCAATGACTCGGTCAAATTTGCAGTTTGGTGTAAGTTATGATTTGTTTTGCGTTTACGTAGCTGTAGTACAAAAGTTGCATTGTCTGGCTTTCTCTCATGAGAGACAGGACAGGTTTGCCTACCACAAATAGTAAGTCAATCCCTGTTGTTGAACAGGCCTTGTACATTTGCCAGGTTGTCCAATACTGATTGCTCCCTGTCTTGCAGGTTGTGTCCTTCTCACTTCTGTTTTGTGAGATTTTAACTCTTACTTGCTCAAAGTGATACCTGCTGTGGTACTATAAAGACATTATTCTTTTCCTTCCTTCTTCCTGAAATGTGAAAATGCACTCATCAGCTGAGGTTGCTGAGTCCTATTTATACTCATTCTCCAGTTCTTATATTCTGTCTTGCAATCTCCCTGTGTGATGTTGTTTCTTCACTCCTACACATACATTCACAAAAGATACACAAAAAGAGGTGCATAATGTGGACGCAAAAAACAAACAGTTTGAAGGAAAGGTGCATTCCTCGAAATGACATTTTGAATAACAACTAGGTGTTGTCTTTTTCCCTCATAGAACTTCACAGTGCCTGTGATTAGATTGCTAACATTGTTCCCATTCTCTATGAGAAGAAAAGAAAGAAAATTTAATAGTCTAAACCAAAACTAAGTATTCAGTACTTACCATGTCAAAGTTGAAAGTTGCACAGGTATTCATCCTCCTGCAACCAACATTAAGGCAATAAGCCTTAATGATGACCAAGGCAATAAGCCCAACCAGGGCCTGAGTACTGCCATTAATGTCAGTAGAATCATGAATATCTTACATGTATGTCCATTCTTGGGTCTGACACTGACTGTCAAAAATAATCCCTCAGTAATGCAGCTAGATTGCTAAGAGAACACTTATCTTCACACTAGTGAAGATAAAGAGAGATTTTTTTTTTAAATCTAGGAGAGAAAATAAGGTGTTAAGTTCACTTTCACTGCAAAGAGGTATCAAGGGGGTGGATGATAGAAGAACAGGCTCTTAAATCAGAGGAATAATATTTAAGAAAGCCATCAGAAAGTGGATGCCTTTTTGTGGCCTCAAGAATGAAGAATATAGTCATCTGGAAGTAAAGAGGATAAAAATACTGGTGACTGTGAAATTGGGAAGTTTTAAAAATTTTGTTGGATGTTTCCATATGTCTTAGGCAATCCTCCTTGAAATTAAAATGTCTCAACATATTTGGGGTTGTTGGTTGGGTTTTTTTTCATTAATAACTACATTTAGAAAATAGTCCTACATTATATGAGCACATATTGCTGAATTTTCTTCTGTGTCTGATCTGTAGTAATTTTAGGTGGCATTTGACTTTAACTGAAAAGTGTAATTTAATATTTTTTTCTCCCTTTGTGTTTGATACAAACACAAAGGGATATGTAAGCCCAAATTAAATTCCTTCCAGTATATATTGTCTATGGAAAGAAATTAAATTAACCAGTTTTTATTATGGTATAAGGTATTTTGAAACATAGAATTCTATTTTTTTTCAAATAGGCTACATTTTACTATTTCACAAGTATGCAGCAGACAGTCTTGCTCTATAATCTATCACACTGCAAAAGTTGGGCTCCCTTCCACCTTCCTGACAGGATGTTTTGTGTAAAATAAATTGCAACTAGAAATTCTGGAGATGGATCAAGTCAAATGTAATTGCCTTGTGATTAAGTTATGTTACTGATGGCGGGAAAAAACAGAAGTGTTTATTATGTAATTTATTTAGGGGTATGACAGAACTGCCTCTTTTCCTGAAAGGAAACATGAGTAAAGTCAGGGAGTTCTGTGGTTCATAAACAAAAAATGTCAAGGTTAATTTGTAGCTGTTCTAAAATACTAAACATTGTAAATTCTGCTGTAAGTCTAATCCTTATATAAGATACACTTATGTATGAAATGAGGATGTATCTGGGGCTGAAGGCCTTATTTGGAGTACTATTGGCCACAGTGATCCATAACTACACTATGCTGAGAAACTTCAGGAAAAGTCTTAGCTAAACCTGCTTGTCTTAAAGGACCTGAAGAATAACTCATGAGAAGATAGAAAGAAATTTCATTTCATTTCAGCTGTAGCAAGCAGAAGACTGGGATTAGCTAGATGGGACAGGTACCAACACTTCTTTTGATCCCAGTATGAGAGGATGGGAAAGAAAAGAAAGTACTAAAGAAGACCCTGATGAGAGACTTCGAAATGGAGATGAGGTCACTAAAATTGACTCCATGTTGATGGAGTTGGAACTTTAATGAACTTAATGATCACTTTTCATAAAAAGTGTGTCAACAGAGAACCAGTCTCCAGTGAATTGTGACTGTGTTGCAAGATGAGAGCTGCCCAGGTAACTGTGCAGCCATTCTCATTATAATACACTGTCTTCCGCTGTTGCCAGTGGGAGAAAATGTCTGGTTAAGATCTCCTTTCAGCTTCCGTCTAGGATGTTTTTGCGTGCACTTCGCCACTGTGTGTTTTATCTAGACTGTCCATTAGCTTAAGTGTTCAAGGGCTATCTTACCTTCAGCTTAATGGCCAAACCATCACTCTGCATAGGTGGAAAAAATAAGTACCTTTTTGGATATCAGGTGACACATCATATTGTGCAAAAGTATTTACACAGATTCCTCCTATGTTGTTGAAATTGCATTTTCTACATTGAGGCCAAGTTCTCTGTTGTCCATTCATGTGCTACTATTACTTTACTGTCAATACCTCTGGAACTGTATTATGTCCCAAACATATTAGGAGGGAGTATCTTTATATCAGTTTAATGACTGGCAGAGGAGGATATACAAAACGTAACTGTTTTTTGCTTTCACCCTCACTATAATCTCAGTCCTCCTTACCCTGATGGGGGAGTTGTGTGATCTTTGGATAAGACTACCAAGGTGAAAACTGGCTGCACTTTTTATAACCCTCCCTGTAGTTTGTGGGAGGCTGCTACAAGCTGCCGTCTTTCATAGTGAGTTCTAGCAAGAAATATGTGATCACGTGCAATACCGGTTAACCTGGCTTCTTACAGATAGATGTTGATGGAAACAAAGATAAGCAAAACAATAATGGTTTGATGACCATAAAACCCTATCCTCTTCTAGATTAAAAAGTGCTGACAGAAGAAGTTGCAGATCCCACGGAATCATTGCTGCCACCATCCCTGCTTGTGTGCACTGTGTGCTGGTGATCTGTGCTGTGTAGATTGATCCATAGCAGAGGAGGTTTTATGTGAGCACTCCTTTAATAGCAGTGAGGTTAAGGTCTTCTCCGTCATTAACTGACTAACCTGGGTAATTTTGTTTTAAGTGAATTAACAAATTCTCACAAACACTGGAGCAGCTGATGGTAAGGGTCACATAGCCACAGTAGCTTTTTCCATTGTGTGACTGGATCTAGTGAAGAGTAGTACACAAGAGAAATACACAGGCTCAGTTTTGCAAAGTACTGAGCAGCTGTGATACCTGCACCATGGAGATGCTTCCTACTGCCAGCAGACCATGCTGAAGTGGCAAGGAGCTGAAGCTTCTGATGCATGTGGAAAGGACTAGCAGAGTGGGAAGAGGAGACATTGACCAGAAAAGCTGATTATGATGTCTTTCTCAAACAGAGTATACTGCTCCCTTGGTGTAATGAAAGGGTTTTTACTCTGTTTAAAGTAGTAAGCTCTGCCTCTGTGCAGATTGATCCATTGGTACATGTGGATTAAACATTAAATCATGTAGATGTCAGATGGGTCAGCCTTTCTGCTAAGTGTAGCAGTCTCAGGATAGTGAAATGGTGTCTCTCCACCTACCCTGGACTCAGATGGAGAAAACAAGGAAGACCTGCCTGGTTGTAGCCGAGTGCTTTTCAGAAACTGCAGCAAAAACAGTTGGAAGGGCAAAGCTCTGAGAGGTGTGTGGACTCTGTATCTCCCTTCTGCCTACCCTCCCCAGTTGTATTGCCTCGTATGGCTGCTGCTCTGCAGGGTAAAGTCCTGTACTTCTTATTGGTCGGCCAACTTCCAAAGTCCTGTTGCATTTATCATGCTTGTATTTCACAGGAAGGTTATCTTCATATTTGTGTGCTTTCCCATCGTCTTCTGATCTGCAAAGCTATAATTCAGAAATGAGTTTATTGACAAAGAAATGATTGTTAGTTAATGCTGGTCAGAAAATATTAAGAGACATCAAAGAAAATTTTAAAACTGATGCAAGTTTTCCTGCTGTGAAGGGCATTGTATGAACCATCTGTGGATTTTTTAGGTAATCACTGTTTAGTCCTGTTAGTACTGCAGTGGATAACTCTGTTATGGGACTTTTCATTGAGCGAAGATGAGAGACAACATTAAAACTGTTTTGTTTACAGCTGAAGGCTTCTTTGCTGATATGGGAAGCGAGCCTGTGATCCCAGTGAGTCCATACAAAGGTCACCACTGCTGGAACTATTCAGCATGCTTGTCAGGCTGACAGAGGCTGCTCCTTGGGGGGGTTGTGGTTGCATTATTAGTTATACTATGGTTATGCAGTTTTCTGAGCGGAAATAAAACACAGTAGGAGGTGATGATGAGTACCATGCAGTATTGCTGCTGTTGTATGTATGGTACTGTAAAGGAAAGAAAAATAATCCTCTGTCAAGCAGAGGGACCTTCCTTAAAATGTTTATTTTACTGCACGTTGATGCAATTAATTATTTCTGTGATTTGTTTTCTTGATTTTGCTCTCTATTTTAAAATTTATGGCCAAATAACATTTTAGTACACTTGGCTACAAAGTCAATCTATGTAGAGAAGTAATGCACTGGAAAGTTGTTTATGTGGAGAAGTTTCTAACCGTGACATTAGCCAGACATTTTGTTCATTGTTTCTGGAAAGTATTTCATTCAAAAAACACATGAACAAAACCAGCAGATTCCAAAGGAACAGTAGTATTTTCTTAAACTTCTTACTGAGCACACTGATGCTACATCAGTTAAATTGATTGACAAAAGTTTGGGGAGACAGGAGGCTTCAATAGATGCAGAATTGAGCTGTATTTCTTAGGTTATATAGATATCAGTTAAAATCCACCATAGGTAATTTCCTTGCCCTGTTAGGTGGGGAAAAAAAGGCACAAAAATATATCCAAACACTCCATTGGCAGTTGGAAAAAAGAAGCCTCATGGTGATCTGGAATATGAACAAATTCTGCTGCAATCACACTCAAATAGCCTTGAGCATTACTGTGGGCCACCAGCTGCAGTGGCAGATTACAGCTGATAGTTGCATTTAAAATTCCAAACTGTGCTGCTTCTTGGTTCAAAAAGCCAAACAGACGAAAGAATAGTGAATGCAATTTCTCATGGGGCTAAATCTTTCAAATGCAATTAGTTTATTTTGTAAATCTCCAGCATAAAGTTAGACAAAAAGCTTGAATAGAAATTAATAACTCTTTTAAAATATACTGTAATGATTAATTGCTTTTCATCTTTTATAAATGGATAATAACTGACAGTTAGCTATTGTCTATCAATTTGCAATATAACATAAATAAGAATACATGTTGCTTTTGCCCAGAAAATTTTTTCTGCACAATAAAAATAACTACACAGGTAATTTTTCTGGTAATGGTAAAATCTCAGAAAAATTTCCAGTGTCCAGTAACTGAATTGTTAATTTTAATAATTTCTATATTAATTAAAATAATAATTTCAATAAGAATATACCATTTAGTACTGCAATGCTTGAAAGCTGTCTAAAAGGATGCTTCAGTTGGAATATTCAATTAGAAACAAGCTAAGAGTGTTTAACAATTTTTTGCTAAGCATGCAAGTAAAACCATGAAAGTGAAGCAGATTAACTGGGGCATGAATCAAGCAGTTCTGAAAATGCCAAGTGAAACCCTTAGCAGCAGTAAGCAGGAATGGTGCTGATTTATACCAACCGAGGACCTGGCCTGCCAAGTGTCATGGCTGTGACAGTCCACTGGCAGCCCCTGGAGTCCAGAGCTGCAGCGAGATGGATGAGAGTATCAGCCAGCCCATTTAAAAGCAGATCTTCTATAAATAATATCAGAAAGATTGGTTCAGATGGCAAGCCAACAAATTGCTAACTCCATCTGGAATCCTCTTTCTAAGTACATACGTAGCAAGGGAAGGAGCCTGGGTAAAATGCTGTTTGTGCAGCCCTGAGCATTAAAAATCAGACTGGTAGTCTGCTCTCTTGGTTCTTGCAGGAGATTTCCAACATGATTTCTTTAAGAGACAGTGAGCCTGGAAAGAAATTAAGATCACTTCTAAATCTGCATTTACACTAGTTTTTCCAAGCAATGTGTCTGCTGCCATCCCATATTCTTTTTGGGTTTAAAAGGGAAAATAAAGGCCAAAAGAAAAAGTAAATGTACATAAACGTGTCGTGGGTGAATCAAAGAGCGTAATTTCCCTGATGGTCCTTGTATGCAGATGTTCAACTTAAGAAGAAAAAGTGTAATGGATTTCTCATACTTCTATAAGCATGCAGGTTAAACATTATTGCTCATTAGTGGAAAATATGTTTGGTATCCACCCCATATATACCTAGATATGAGATATTCAGTCTTTTAAGCTGTTAGAATGATTTAATTGTCTTAGTAACACCATTACCACAGCAAAAGAAAGACTGGGTTCTCAGAGGACCTCTCTTTGCTTTCTCTAGATATATTTGAATAAGCAAGGGCAACAGCATTATGTTTTTATTGATTTATCAAAGGGTAAATTACAGGTCATTGCTATCAGATAATATTAAAAGCTGCCCTGTATTCCCAGTGAACAATATCCAAATACCTTATTCTGTATTATGGAAGTACTATTTCTGTCATTCATTATTGCATGCTCCTGTCTCAGTTTACTGAGATTTGTGTGTACTCTGGCACAGTGCCTCTGTCTATTCACTATACAAATTGCACCACTCTTTACACACCAAACAGTAGAAGGAGCTGCATGGTTTTCTGAAGTGCTGTAAGGCCTGCCCTGAAAAGTAAAAAGCATTAGAAAGTCTAAATGTTTAGAGTTAGGAATTTTGCTTTTCCATTTCCTTACTTGTGCAGGTTAAATCAGAACTACAGCAGTGAGATTTCATTGTAGTAAAAGAGGAAATGGAAATTCTGTTGTTTCCACAGCTTTACTGGAGTCAGGAGCCAAATCCTGTCCTCTGGCATACATGTTACTCTAGCTACTACTGCATTACTCTCTGAAACTGTTCTTAGTTCATACTTCTGTTTTCATTTGCGCTGGGCTGCTTTGGAGTTACGATTCAAAACCTCTGCCAGGAGAAATCCACAGAGGTAACTGTTCCATGAATGCAGAATTTGGCTCAATGTACTTCTCAGCTTTGCTACCTACAGACACAGCCCAGATCTGTGACTGCTCTGGGTGCCTTGGACTCCAGTGCACTGCATGCCAGGGTGTCTGGGGCTGCACCTGGACACTGGGACTGCCTTGCCCATGCCACCACCCTGGCATAGTTCTGGGCCTGGAAAACATGCTGCAGAAACTCCTGGACACTGGTTAGGAGTTAGCACCAACCCAAGTCCTTTCCCAGCAAGCAGTTTGGAAAGAGCCACGGCATTTCAGAGGCCTGCAGAGCTGGATGGGATGGAGTTGCTCTGTGCTAATTGGCCTTAAAGACAACAAGTATTGGCATTTTAGAGCTCACCTGTGTAAATATAGGCAGGTGCCTCTGCATGAAACACCAGGTTTCAGAGATGCTTTTCATGGTACTGTGAGAACAGGTGTTTGTCTAATGTCAACATAGAACCCAAGCTGAATTTTCCTTCTCTGTTCGAAACTGATCCATAAGCAAGTCCATATTACAGCCAAATAGAAAGTGCAACATGCTAAACATGAAATACCATTCTCTGTGAGTATATGTGAACAGCTACCCCTTCAATTTAGAAGCTCATTTGCTTTGACCTATTGTCTTACTATATGACAAGTTCTACTGTAACCTAATCCCTGTGAGCTTAGAGTGGAGCCACTCACAGTGTAGAAATTGTAGCATATGGATAAAACATGTATTACAGAAATAGAATAGCCACACTTGAGAGTGGGAAAGTGTTTGTTATACAACCAAAATGTGGTAGTTGTCTACTTCTTCCTAAGCTGATATTTCAAATGTACTTTTTTCCCTTTGTACTATCTGATTTGTGATGCTTAATGCTAGGTAATTGAGTGCTTTGTTTGCTAATGGAGAGTGGTATTCCTGGAAGCAGGCAGGCATGTTCTAACCTCAATTCCAGAAACCATTAAAAAATTATTTTTAAAAAAAAAATTACAGAATTGGTCTGCACAGCCTCTGTTAAAGATGTCATATAATTAAGAAAGAGAAAATGGGTTATTTTGTTTCATTAAAGGTCTCTAGAAACTAGAATATGGACTAATAATCAGACTCTCAATTTTGACATTTCTATACTGACCTGGAATGATCAGGAAGCTGAACTTGGTCCTCTTTCAAAAAGGGGTGAAAACAGATTTCATCTGTGGAAAGGTTCACTTCTGGGAAGGAAAAAACAATCCCCAAAATCTACCTCTTTTCCCATCCAGCAAGGTTGTGTGCCACCAGACCTACAACCTTTTAGCAGAAATTACATGCATGCAGTGCTAGCTAAATCTGCCCTGGGAAGGTCAGAGTAACTTTTGTCCTAGAAGCTCAAGAAGCTCATGGAGCAGAGGAAATCGATGTTTGTAGGAAGTACTGTGTTTCCAAAAGAATATAATGCTCGAAACGTGAAGTAGGAGCCCAGGCTGTGCTTCAGAAAATGCCTGGGGAGCTGGGGAGCTCTGAGAGCAGGAGCTAGCTAGTTTTGGGGAAAAAAAAAAAAAGCTACAAAGCCAGAAGGCAGGAGGAGGAACTGGTTAACATGATTAAGCAACTGTTAGGATAGCATGGGATTGCTTCTATTGCATCATGTGAAATAAGAACAAGAGAGAACATTTTGTATATATTTCAGGGAAAGCTTCCTGTCAGTGACAGATGCTGGGCTGCAGAGAGTCTACATTTTGCAATGTTGTGACCAAGATTTTGAGATTAATGCAGACAAACAAAGAAAGCAAGACAAACAACAGGTCCTTGGTCGAGTGAGGAGTTGTCCTTTAGATGACATTGGTCTGTTATTATTTGTGAAATTATTACAGGCAAAGTGGAAAATAAGATAACTTGAAAAGTATCATAGCAAGGCATACTGATGCCTTGTTCAGCAGCTGATTACTGATGGTTTAATAATATTTTATGCCAAATCATTTTGCCATTCCTAAAATTTGAGTGGTCCTATTTCCATAAGCGTCGAGAAGCTGGAGAACTGACAGAAGAGACTGGGATTTAGAGGAATTTGAGGTATATGGTTGTATATCCTATGTAAGTTAGCATGATGTCCCTGCCCATGGCAGAAGGCTTAGAACTAGATGATCGTAAAGGTCTCTTCCAACCCTAACCATTCTATAATTCTGTGGAGCATGAGGTTGGAAATTGTCTTAAAAGAAAAATGAACTGGATGCAGGCTGTCCTTGAGCCTTAAGTAGCTAGAAATATGCTGTACCAATGACCAGTTTGGCACTGCCAAACTTGTACAATAGTCAGTACTTTTAGACTTGTAGTTCTGATGTTAGCATACACAGCTGAACTTCTGTCAGGCTCTTGACCCTGCCTGAATTGTTGTCCTAAATTGGTGTAGGGAAAATTCACTTCTTATTAGGTATTCCCTCTGGATCCCAATCCCCAAATCTCAGAATACACCGTTAACTTTATCTGTTCTGCTGATGGCTTAATGCCTTTGAATATCTGCCAATCTCAGATGAATTTGATATGGGCACTTGCTAAGTTTCCTGTGAGTTAAAATCCTCAGACATGGATAATTCATTTCACTCACTAGAGAGATTGTATCCTTTTGCTAAGAGGTGAATTGTCTTACCCTACGGTCTATTATTGTGTTATTCTGTTTCACATCCTAGCAATAATTTTTAAATGACATTTTATTCAATCTTTCATTTTACTACAAAGCACAAGGATTGAACAAAAACATATTAAGACTCAGCCATGTTTTCTGTATCACTTACTGTGGATGAGTACTGTCAGCAAATGTACATTTTTTTCTGTCTTAAAAATCCAGTACCATCTAGTATAGCCTAATGCAGTCAAAAAGGTTTTCCTTTCTTTCTCTCTCACATCCTCTTTTGCTTTTCACATATACCTCATTAATGCAATGTGAGAGGTTTTTCAGCACAAAATGATGAGTTTACTCTTGCAGTTCTACAGACTGTAACCTGTGATGAGGTGAGTTTTAGGGATTGAGCCCCTTTCTAAAATCAGGGTTTACCTTTCTCTGTTCAAATGAAATCTGCTGTAGTGTTTTTGTGTTTTGAAGCACAGTTGATCCTCTGATTTAATGATATAAATGTTAATTTATGTTGGCCCCCACCTGTATGCCCAATTAATACATTGCATGTCTGTTCTTTGCTACAATTAAACATTTGGAAGAAGGGCCACATGTAATACAGTCTGGATCATGGAGTCCCTGCCTGTAATGCTTGCTTCAGCACAAGTGAATAATAATAATAAGTCCATTCCAAAAGAAGTGCATCATTTTACTTTGAAAGATCCATTTCATTCCCTTTGCCTTTTTTTAACCATAATCTTTAAAGAAGGCATAAAATAAGAAAATAATACAGGATTAGACTTTAAATAAAAACATGATATGTGTTAAAGTCTGTCCAAGTTTAATCTTCTCTATCAGCAGCAGAATGTGTGGATGCCTGTGGTGCTGCACCCAGGCTGTGCGGACAGGCCAGTTCTCAAAGGCTCTAGGTTACTGCTTCTGGTGCCCCCCGTGGTAACCCTCAGTGTATAGCTACACCTGCATTCCTGGAGTTCAGACCACATGGCATCATGCTGAGCAACTGTTGCCTGTGCTTTCCTGTCTCAGGAAATCTCAAAATCATGAATGACATAATCTGCTCTTGAAGAGAACCATTGCCCATTTCATTCCTTCTCCTCATCCTTAACAAACTTTTCTTGGCCCCTCTAGCCAGATAAGAAATGGGAGAACTTTCCTGTATGGAAAATATAAAGGCAAAGCAAACTAAAGTACCAACTTTTTACCACACAGTTAGTTCTGAACAGAATGAAAAGAAATGCAAAAACTGGTTATGGCATGAATATCCACCCTTTATTCTTTTACTCTTGAATTGAGGAAAGGCTGAGGACAATACTGCTTTAAAATAAGAGGATGAAGAAAATATATGAAACTCCAAATTACAACTGTTTAGCCTGATAGAAATAAAGGCCCAAAAGACCAGCTGGCATAAATAAGCAGTTTTCTACTGATATTATGGGACAGATTTAGAATTATTGGGATGCTGAAGAGGAAGATGTGGAACTCTGTATACTATGTAGGTAGAGAGAAAATTTGTGAATGGAAAAAGATGAGAACCATCAGTTTTAAGGCATGGTAATGAGCAATCCATTATGGTACAGAGTAAATTGGTAAAAATTGTGATGATTAGTTCAGTTTTTGGCATAGCAGACATGTTTTTCTGGATTGATTTCACTGAAGTGTTGCTAGAACAGTCTTTGACTCACTGAGTTTGAGGAAGTAGAAATATGGGGGAAGAAAGGGAGGGGGAGTTATTATTTTGCTAGAATACAGTGTTAGAGCTGTAGGGATTTAAATAAAGAAATGTTGCTATTAGGTAGGGGAGTGGGTTTTTTAAGGCGTTTTATGTTGTTTCAGAAAGAAAATGCTTTTATAACTGTTTCATATTTAACATTGGAAGCATATGGAAGTAAGGTCCAGTGGTTTAAAACCAGTAATTAGGACTCAGTTATTCTTGATTTTTAATGGTGAAGCTGACTTAAGAATAATGTTAATTTTGATTATTAGGTGCTTGTTCAGTAAATGAGATTATTTGTTCTATTCATAAAGAACATAGGATGGGAAAAAAATTAGTACTGTCCTCTCATATTCTTTCAATTTTTTTTTGCCCTAGATTATAAAGTCTGTTTTTTCTTGTGAAGGATTGATTGCATTAAATTTAGTTCTGTGGCATGGTAATGTTTCAGGATTTTTTTCATCCACAGATTTTGTTCTGCCATCCTCTAGCAACAATTTTTAAATTTCTATGAATTAGATTGAGCTGTAGTCATACCTTCAGCATTCTTAACTCTTTATCTACAACTATTCTGATTTCATGTCTGAGGCGATCAAAATTCCTGTGACACAGAGCAATTTATTATGACTAAGCACATGCCTGAATTTGTTGCTTATCTTGTCTTTGTAATATTTTTCTTTAGAAATCAAGAGGGACCTTTTTCAAGGTCATGTGGTGAAAGGACAATGGCTTTAAACTGAAAGAGGGTGGTGAGTCCAGAGAAGTTGTGGTTGCCCAATCACTGGAAGTGTTCAATGCCAAGTTTGATGGGGCTCTGAGCAACCTGGTCTAGTGAAACGTGTCCCTGCCCATCACAGCAGGGGTAGGACTAGATGAATTTTAAGGTTCCTTCCAAACCAAATCATTCTGTGATTCAGTGTTCTTGCAAGCGGGTATATTTGGGCTTTTAGAGAGCAATAAAAGTTGAGGAAGAGTTTGTCCTGAAGAAGACCCCAAACAGTGGTTTTAGGGGTTCAAGGACAGAGCATTTAAAGAAAGGCCTAAACTTCTATGTACTAGTACTCTCCAAGTATCAAAAGTAAGCTTCATGTTTACAAATTTTGTGTGGTAGAGCAGTGAATATTTAAACAGCTACATCTCAGAATATCGATTTAAAAACTGAAAACAAATTCCAGCTCTTCCATTTAAAGTGGAAGGTAGGTGGCAAACAAAAGGGAGGGAAGAAGGAACAAAACTAAATACATTATTTAAGGCAAAATCTGTGATAGATAAAGGGGATTCAGATAGGAAAGCCCATGATAAGTACTTAATGTTAGGGGGTGTTTTTAAATGCAATTCAAATTGATTTAAGGGTGTCTTGTTAGTTTTCCCAAAGCTGTTAGCAAATTTGGTCAGATTCTGTAGACTTTATCCATGAAAGGAAAGACAGCAGCAATACTACTCATATGTTCAAAAACACATAACTTCATGGTTTGCCTAAGAAGCTTATGAAGTCGGTTCAGTTCCTTCAAGAGGAAGATTCTGAGGGAAAAGGATTAGACCCATTTATTTTGCCTGCCTTTGGATGTAGTTATGCTACCAGTTCAAACCTATCTAAGATGCTCATACCGAGAGAGGGGACTCTAACCTTCTTCCATTAGATTCAGAACCTAATTAAGTATGGTTATAGAGATGTTAAAAGCACCTTGCAGATAACAGTTTTTTTCGTTAGAATGATACAGTATTTAAAATAATTAAATAAAATTAAAATTATTATGGTATTTTATGGACACTGTTGGACATACTCTTGAATTGCAATTATATCTTTTTTTTTGCAAGATTTCATCTTCCTTTTGCAGTACAAACAGTATGCAGCTGTGTTTGACAACTCATGCTTCTGCAGCTTAAATAATTAAATGAAAATGCATATTGATTAAAATTTGACTTTTCTGTCCATAACTTACAAATATATTCATAATTGCTTTCCCCAGGGAAAGAGATGTACTATGTGAGAGACTGTGATAACATGAGTTTGTATGGAGCCTTTATCTGAGCTCAGGAGGAACAGCAACGCAGATTCAGCTTGTTAAGATTCACTTATTAACACTTGTTTAACAATCTATCTTAGGCCAAAAAAGATTGCTTTTTTTAGTATACTTGACAGCAGCATGGAAAAGTCACAGCCAAAATAGCATCCCTTTGGAAGCTGTATAGTAACAAATGAATCCTAAAGACTTGACAGTGAAGTTCCCGTAGACTATGGGAAGGATAGGAAACAGTAACAAGAAGTGAATGTTTATTAAATTACTTGCCTTGGCATGCTGGTGAGTAAACGTTTGAATTTCATGGCTGACAGGGACTTTAAGGTTTTGCCAAAATATTTGGACTGTGGCAATTAAAATCTTTGTATGTACCTTTTTCATTAGTGGCTGCGTTTTTGGGCCTACACCTCCCTCAGCTTGGTGACCTAGCAGATTTTCTGCCTTCAAGACCATCCAGCTCTGTCTGTGGTCACTGGTAACCAAGGTTGATGGGGAAGCAGCCTACGTGTCACCCATAGTGTGTTACATTCTCAGTATTTTTTCTGGAGGACCATTGAAGACAAGGCACTGACGTGTCTGTCCTGTTCCTGATTTCAGCTTTTTCCTGGGAAAACTGGGAAGCCTGCTCTCTCTCTCTCTCTTTCTTAGGCTCTGAAAACAGCAGCAGGCTTCCCCCTTGGCACCATCCTAGAGGGCAGAGCAACTCTTTTGCTCTCCTTGATCAGCAAGCTGCCCTATTCCCCGTTCCCGAGAGCTGCTGGCGCCGGGCAGCACTGTGGATGGTGAAGGGCAGTGAATAATGTTGCCCTGATGTTTGCTATTGCAATCTGCCTCAACCCTTTCATTCTCCCATTGCCATCTTGCACAGTGGATGTTACTGTGGCTATGTGAAACCACTTCTGTAACTTGGTCTCTTTTCTCTACCAGAGTGTTGGTGCCAAAAATCAAGTAAAACTCACAGCTTTTAAAGCCATCTTGTTTCCTTTGGCCACTTTGCTATCTTTCCTGCCTGTTGCACTAGACTTCTTATAAATTAGTTCAATTTAAGCATTAAACTACATTAAAGGAATCAGGGAATTTCTCTGTCAACAGGTCTCTTTTAATAGAAAAATAAACCCAAGGTTTTTAACAGAACTCCCTGCATGCCAGGACTAGAGTCTTACATAACTTTTTAAATTTTGTTTGTTCTGGAGGCTCTTGCCTGTGGCATCACATCCCTTAGTGCTTGCAGAGGGTTGAGTAGGTTTAGCAGATCACATCCTCTTTCTCCATTTGGAAGTGGTCATAAAATTTATATCAGAACTTCACAGGGGTTTGTGTGAAACCAAATAAACTTCGCCATGTTTGCCAAGTCTGCAGCTCAAAGGGACCTGCAGGTACTCCTGTTGTCATTACTGAAGCTGGCAAGAGCACCAGTTTCCCTGAATAGCTGCAACACCCTTAATTTCCTCTTTAGTGAAAATTCCTGCTTTATCAGTTTATTCCATGGTGTGCCAAATTAAATAAAAAAACTTTTCCAGCAAACTAGAAACCATGTATTCAGCATGAAGGACAGATTGGTGTTGCCTTGTAAAACAATGTATTATATTAGTTGTATATATTGCTCTGTATTTACAGACCAATATATGTAAACCTAAAGAAGTTTGTTAGATGTCCCACATCAGGTGGCAACATCCAGCAACAGAAATGTCATCACCCTCATGTCATAATGAGATTATAATTTCACCTTCCTCCCAGTGCTTTATTTGTGTCAATTTCTAAAGTGACCACTTAAGAGACTTTTCATGCAAGTCCTTCTTAATTAACAAGGAAATGTTCAGAGTTGTGACTTTCCTGTCTCTACTTACTGTGTTGATTAGATGTGGGCATGTGCTCATATTTGTGTTCATAGAGTTTGTAAAAACTGTATTAGAAATAATTATTAGAATAACACAAAAGGTTATTCTAATAGAGGCATTTCTGTTACCACAGCCCTCTCCAGGTCCCAGAGCAGAACCTCTGCCACCAAATTTCTCAGCGGGTCTCGGTCACCTATTCAAGATACTAAGGGTCTCTTTTATAATGTTCCCCATGTTATCAGTGTTTTGTTGCCAAGAAAGGTTTTTGGAAGGAAGAACAAAGCCCAGTGTGTTGAGGCCACAAGGGAAGGATTGCAGAACATTGTCTTGGAGCATAGCTGGTAAAAGGATGTAAAACTGGCTTTTCCTGTAAAAGGGATCCCCTGTTGCTTGCTTCAGTTAAGTCTGTTGCAAAAAAATCACAATCCATGGGCTAATCATATGAACAATAGAAGGATTCGAACTGTCCTGCCTCTCTCCAAATCTGAGATACCTACATGCACTCTAAACAGGCTGTATCAGGGCCGTGAAAATGCTGTACCAGGACCATGGTATCTGATTTGTTCCAATACAGTATTTCAAAATTCAGCTCACAATCTTGTAATGTGTAGGGAAGTGTAGACTTGGAGAGTAAACCTAGTCCAGTAGAAAGATACAGCAGTGAATTTGAATCCAAACTTGGCTGTGGTTGCAGGCTCTGGTTCATGTCCATAACTGCTAGCAGTAGGATGTAGGATCATAAAGCCTCTTTTGAATAATTGGAGCTGATAGTTCCCTTTGTAAAAAATTATGGTCATTTCAGGACAACTGGTATGCTTCAGTTTTTGTAATAAAAAACACTGCTCAGCATGAATGCATTGAGGTACATTCACAGAGTATGAATTAGTTCTCATATTTTGGAAATTATAGAAGAGAATTCTGGGATAAACAAAATGAAAGTTTTTTTCATTTTCATTCTAAACAACATTGAGGAGAAGGCAGTGGAATTTTTTTATTCACAGGCACAGAAATAAAGTAGTGTCACAATATTGATGCAAATACAGTGCTGTGGTATATCTGTTCCCTTTTCAGAACAGAGATTACAAACAGAGCAAGTGTGAATTTTTAAACCTCCCTTTTGAATCTAAAACATTCATATCTGCAATGACTTCTACAGATATTCCAATAATTCCAATAATGTTAGACAGTGCACTCAAAGAAGCATTTGCCTGCTGCAAAGGAATTGTATTCATCAAAGAAGCAGGCGAGCAGCAGCTGCAGCATGGGAGGAGAGATGTAAACAGGATAGATGTGTGTTAAATTATCAAGTAGATATAGATGCTCAATACTTGTTTTTATTACATGACCTGTTTCATTTATTAACAGTCATGAATAGGAGCGATATAATGGTACACAGCTACCTTGCCAGCCAACCGTGGCATTGCAGACACTCCCACAACTGCTATTTTGGGAGTATGAGAATAGAAACAGAGCATCAGGGAAACATATAGGTCCATGTGCCTGTCCACCAAGGTGGATGCACGGATATATCCAAGCACAATCTTCAGGCAAGGATGTGCATGCATTTGCATGCACATGTCAGTCAGATGTCTTTCCAGTGGGAGTGCAGAGCTCTCTTAGGAGGTGCTACAGTCTTCACCCCAGACTTTTGATGAGCCTCGAATTTCTCAAAATATTAAAAATAAACAAACAAAAAGCCACAAACCCATTCTTCTGTAGCTATATAAACTGTACTTATAAAAGTACAGTTTTATAAAAATCTGATGTTTGTCATACTTGAGAAAGTACTTATAAGTGAGCTACCTGCTTATTTTGAAATAATAAACACAATAGTAGCTATATGGATTTTATATATATATTTGTAAATGAGAACTGTTCTGCAGAAAGTATTCATGGGAGAAGAGCTCTGGCCTTTTTCAGACCATAATACATGATGTACTACAACTAAAATTACACTGTGAGTAAATATAATCAGTACTGTTGTGTGGTATCTGGAGGCCTCTGTGACTGATTAGTCATATTCTGCATATTAAGCACTACAGGGGCAAGTGTGAGAGTGGCTGAGTACCATATTTCCCATTGATTTTTTTTCTGAGTTGCATGGATAGATCATTAGCACTATGTGAGTAACGATTTCCATGACCCACGAGCAATTCTGAAAAACAAGAAACTCTCAGGAAACCAGTTTTATTTTAAATAAGTATTTTAATTATTTTTTCTAGTGACTAAATAGACCAGGGCAACAAACACATTTTTGAGCATCTTTACTAGAAGCAAAGGAAATCAGTAATCAAAGGGCTTCATTCAAAGGAGTGTGTGGGATCAATTCAGAAAAGCTGTGAGGAGATGCTGCTCATAAATACCTTGGGTGCCCTGAGAGAGAAGAGTCTGAATTAAGTCCCTCCTTCCTGTAAGTTAAAGGATAAACTTAGACCCAGGATTTAGAGATAGCAGTGATATGGTAAGCAGTGAGTCAGAGAATGTGGAGTGTGTAGCTGTTTGGTTTTGGGAATAGTGCCTCTGCCACTGTTGCATGGTAGCCTGAAATATTTCTCCTTGGAAATGATAATTCTGTTTTTAATGTATTCTTATGTTTACATTCTTATAATACATTCTTACGATGTATTTTTATATTTGGTTTTAACCAAAACTATCCCCCTAGATATTCTTTTTAATATCTTTAGAATATTTATCTACACTTTCTCCAAAATTTAAAGAAATTATTTACCAAGATGTAGTCTGATGATTCTTCAGGGGGAGAGCACAGTTCTTCCTTGCCCGTACTAACAGTGCTGTGGAGGCCCAGAACTGGAAGAGCTATTGTTCCAGAGCAGAATGATCAGATTAGCAGCTAATAGAGGCACTGCCTCTGAATATGAAGAATTTTGTTTCCTTCTCTCTCTCCTCCTTGAATCCCCATATGAATTATGCTTTATCAGTGAAATCACTCCCAGGTTGTGCAGTACACTAGGAAGACTAATAAAAATCTTTCATAACTTTTATCTAAATGTGCTGGAAATCTTTAATAAATTTACAGATATGAAAAATGACAAATTTGGGTAATTGAACAGTACAAAGCTTTGTGCTGAGAGCATACAATAATATCTCTCACCAGATGCGTGTGACTAAGCAGACTCTTATTACTGGTTGCAGAATGCAAATGCCCGAAGAGGACATGAAATGTATGACCTTTAAATACAGATGGAGGGAAGCAGTTATTTACCTAGTGCAGGGGACTGTGAAATAGCAAATGGCATGACCAATGAGAATTGGACAATAAAATTTGCTTTTTCTGCAACAAATTCTTCATAAAAGGAGGATTCTGCAGTAGGGTTTATAGTTTATTAGGAAAATGTTTCATGGAAAAGTACTATTTCAAATTACATGTAATGATGTATGAGAATCCTCACTATGTACACAGTTGGTTTGTTGAATATGTTATTCACACAAAGTTTTAGCAAAACAGGGAAATTTCAGCTTCTTGTTTTTAGCAGCAGATATTTAAGAATGGACTGCTGGAACTTGCAATCCTTTGATGTTAGAGCTTTAACATAGAAGACAGAAGAGAAGCAGGGAGGGATTTTATGGTTTTTCTAAGTTTTATGCTTTGTTTAGAAAAATATACGTAACCTGTGCTTGGAGTGTTTTAGTAGTTTTTCCCATGAGAAACTCCTGAATTACAAGCAATGAATAAATAGATAGATTTAGATTTATTAAGCAAAATCACAAAATGGTGGCACCTACAATTAGGAATGCTGCTAAAGTGTAAATAAACCTTATGCTATATTTGACCCTGAGATTGGCTCATTTGGTCAGAGCATGGGGCTGATAATGCCAAGGTTGCGAGTTTGGTTCCCTTAAGGGCCATTTACCTAAGAGTTGGATTTGATGGCCCTTATGGGTCCCTTCCAACTCAGAATATTCTGTGATCTTTGCTCAGATGTCGCAGGTGATCATTGGCCAGAAAAAATTAAATTTGCACACTTACTCTTCTAAGCTGAATGAGGGCTTATAACGTTAGCCAGTGGCTTTTGCTGGAGTATTATAAGAAACATGAGCAGCGAAATATCTTTTATCTAATACGCTGTACACATCTTTATGGAACACTTTTGGTTTGGAGCTTGAGGGGGGGAAAAATTACTTTTTACAATCAGGAAAAGGCAGCTAATAACTTAGAATCCAGCTCAAGTCAGAAGCTTCTGATACAATCACAGCTACTGTCTTTGCATGGCAATGAATTCCTTCTCTTGTCTGTTGTGATGCATAGGTGAAAAACAAGCAGCAGAGCCAGACGATGCAGAGCTGGTGAGCCTCAGCAAAAGGCTGGTGGAGAACGCGGTGCTGAAGGCTGTGCAGCAATATTTAGAAGAAACACAAAACAAAAGCAGGCAGACTGATGGGAGCCCTGCAAAAACTGAGGAAGCAGCAAGCGGCAGCAAGAATGAGTGCGACAATGATAACAGCAAGTGAGCACTATGCAAAAAGCCTGGGAGCAAATATCCCACCAAGAATAACTACAAAAACATGTTCCGCTCCCTGCTGAAATTTGCAAAGTGGTGCTGGGTGTCAGGCACTCTGCTTTGTGAGTCTCTTATCAAAAGTTTGCTCTGAATTGAAGGACACTGTCTACTGGTTTAATAAGTGCTTGCACTGCTGAAAATCTGTCGAATGCTGGGAGGGATGGACAGTGGAAAAAAGACAAGAGTGGTGAAGCAGGCGGCTCCAGTCTTCACTTGCTCTTGATACCAAGAGTCCCTTTCTTGCTTTTGAGGAGAAACTGAACATTTTGCATTTGTCATTTGGACTGTCGTGGATGGCTGTGGATGAAGCCTTGCCATAAGTGGAAGCGATGCCCTGAGCCCGAGGGTTTGGCAGCGCTGCAGGGCTGCTTGCTCCGTGTGAGAGCACGTGCTGTTTCCTAGTCAACAGCAGTCAATACCAAGCTAAAAATTACCACTGCATATACTCATCGCAGATACTGTTACACAGTATGTAATAAGGCAGGAGTTTCCCTTAAATGTGATGCTGTACTGTTCTTTACATTTTGGTAGCATTTGTTGATGTAAATTATATTTTTTGATGAAATACCTTTTTATAAAAAATCAGTATGGGTGAAACACTGAGCACTTACTACTGTCCAAACCAGATATGATCTCTTTATCTCTGCACATTAATGATTCTAAATCACATGAGTTGTTATAAAATGCATTATATTGTTGTTTTCCTCTAGGAAAGAGCCATGAAGCAGACTTAGTAAAGGAAGCTTTACGCAGAGAAACGCAGGCCCTGTTACCCAGACTGAATCAGATAAAGGAGCTGTTAACAAGTCCTGAGATCCGCACAAAAATTAGCAAAGAACTCTTTGAAGACAGGCACAACTGTAACAGTAAATGGAAAAGCTGTATTGACTCTGAGTCTCCAAATGCATGACTGTAAATTGCCATTGTGGAAAATCTCATCAGGTTGTTTAGAGACAAAATATTGTGGCAAGAAATTTTTCAGGTTGGTTTGTTTGGGTTTTTTTAACTGAAAATGTGAATGGGTATAAATGGCTCATGAGGAATCATGCTGAAATACTTGCACAGAAGGATTATATTTCATAATAATGAAGTATAGCCACTTCTCAACACTGCATTGAAATCTGTTTGAGTGTGCAGGTATATGTCATGACTCCAAAGTCGAAAAATACTGGTTTCAAATAGATCTGAGCAAACACTGTGCCCTTCCTTTATCATTGTAAATAATTCTGTTTTTTCTCGTATACTCCTTCCCTAATAATGATGTACAAGTACTAAAAAATTGGTGGTTTTAAATACTTCAAAATGTATATCTGGGGAGAAAATTCCTCTTTTAATTATCTGCCTTTTGTATATGTACTGGCGTTTTGGGTTAGCGTTGTATGTTTTTTATTGTTTTTTTAAACAGCACTTGAATACTTGTATAGATGCTGACATTTAGTTTCTGCTGATGTTTACACTAAAGCAAGAATGTTTTAAATTTCAGTATGAAATTCAGGCTCCACTGATCTCAATGGCATACTCTCATTGGCTTTAATGGAGTCAGGATGCTGCAATTAAGATTTCTCGTGCAAATAATAATATTCCTTGGGATAATATTTGCCTTTTTACTTTTGTAGAACAGTGTTTTTGTCTTTTGTTTTTGATGTTCCTCCATCTCTACCTTCTGCTGCCTGAGGTGGGGTGTCAGTTTGCTCTCATTGTTCTCTCCACACACCTGCAAGATTCACTGAAGATTTGGATGATGGACAACAATGCAGGAGTAGGTCCAGTATTTGCAATTTTTATAAACATTGTCATAAAAACTATATAATATGTTGTGATTGGTATCAGAATTGTGCTGTTAGAGCAGCTGTGTGCATGTTCTTCATTTGTCTCAAGCACTGTTCATTTATCTCACGTCAGAGCTTTTTTTTCCTCATTTGATGTATAACAGTATATTCTGAAACGCATCTTTTACATGCCATGTTCACAATAAAATATTTTTTCTTTGCACTCCGTGTATGTTTTCACCTGTTTCCAAATGGACTTGAATAAAATTAAGTGTTTGCAAGTATCAGGGTTACAGGAGAGAAATAGTGCTCCAGTGAATCACACCATTAAGTTGACTATAGGGTGTTGTGCCAACATGCTACTCTGGAGCTTGGCTGCTGAAATCATGCAGATAAACTAGGCCCAAGTCATTATTATTTTCAAGGAAAAATCTTTGAAACTCTTGGGATTAATTTCTATTCTGGGCAGGGCGGGTTTAGAAATAAATACTGGTTACAACTTCCTGGAGGTCCACTCTTGAAGTGTGAGTTAAAGGAGTAGTCTCAAAATACTCTGGAATGATAGATTAAAAAAAATCTCAATCTGAAATCATCCCTGGAGATCATTGGGAGGCAGCTTTTTATAGGCTATCAAGCAATTTAAATCCAACTTGCACATAAGAATACAAAACCAGACACTCAGCTGTGAAAACAGGATAACAATTTATTGTATTATATCTGAATCATGGATTGTCATCTCCCATTCCTCTATACAAGTAATTTCCATGATTAAGAGCCTTTTTATATCATTCAGCTTGTAACAGTCATTGTTCTTATGTTTCAAGTTAAACTGTTGAAATTAATCATTGAATTTATGTCCAGGCACTTTGAGAGGTGACCTCATTATTCGAGAGCCTGCCCATTCAGTTCCTATGGATGGCATTGAGAATAGCAGCTCTGAAAAATGTTTAGGAGAGTTAAGAGCCTGAGCATAGGCATCATCTGACATATACTGGAGTGGATCTGCCAGATATGGCACAAACCATAAAGGGGACGTTCTACTTGATCAGGAACTGTGGGATAGGGGACACCCCAGAGCCTCTAAAAAGACTCTGGTTACCTGTGTTTAAGCAACCCATGTTTGAGCAACCCAAACCCATGTTTAATTTTCAGATGTTTTGAGACAGGAAAATCAACAGGGCTTTTGTTTCTGAGCCATTCACGTTCTTTTAAAATAGTCTTTACTTCTGGTTTTGATAAGAAGGACTGTTAATTTACTCAAAATTTAAAACAATGGGGGGAAAAACCCTTGCATCTGGATTCATTTTCTTATGACAGCCCTTCTTGCTTTCTCAAAGTTTTTTTTCCACTGGCAGTGAAGCCTGACTGCCAAACTGAAGGATAAATCTCTTTTATGGAGCTGTGAGATGAGCACTGAAGAATGCAGATACATAAAGACTGAATCTAATATAGGCAGGTGTGAAGCTCAGAGCTGCACCCACCAGAACAAATATGTTGCCTTCCTCACACTTACAAATCATTTTCAGACAACAATTCTGTTTCTTAAATAAGCTCTTCTTCTGAGGAATGTCTTAAGGTAGTGATGCACAGGTTATTCTAGGAAAGTGTTGGCATTTCAAAGCAGATGGTGCAAGTTTGTCCATGTTTTGTTTTCAGTTCTACCTTCCAGTTCGCTCGTACTCAAAGAGTATTTCTACACTGCTGATTGTAGAGCTGTCTGTGACAGATGTAAAAGCAGTAGCTCAGCTTCCAGGACTAATCTAGCTGGAACTGCCCATGACCTACTGAGAAACTTCCTGACATCTAGGCTTGGTCCAGGCATAGACTGAAAAAATTGTGGAAGGCATGCATTGGATATCTGAGCAACCCATGCCATAAATTCCCTACACTGTTGGGCTGTGCATGAGAGCTGTTTAAGAGTTGACAGAGTAACCAGGGAGACAGTAAATCCATGAATGTCCTGACTAAGAGACACCAATTCTCTGATGAAGGAAGGGAGACTGTTGTGGAAACCCATGTCTCCGAGCACAGGTGCACGTGCCATAAGGATGCTCAGTCTGGTAGCTAAGGGGTAATGCACCAGCTGAATGTGCATCAAGGCCTTTGTGAGAACGAAGCTAAATGGTGTTTCTGAGTCGACTGAAGGTGACCTAAAGCTAAAATGGATTGGAGCTTAAGGTCAGATTTGAATGCTGTATCCAGATATACAGATATTGGGACCTACGCTGGATAACGCCCTATGTCTATTGATGGTCCTACTGAATTGTTTGGTAAAATACTACTCCTTGGCAAGGTTATACAGTCTGTAAGTTAGGATTCAAGAGGCCTCATATTACATATTTATAGAAGTTTCTGATTATAACTGTGCTATTTTAGCCTAAAGACCATGTGAGCGTGTCATGGATCAGAGTGTGAGCCATGCTTCATTCTGGTGACAAGAATGATACTGTTTCATTTTTATGTCAGTCTAGACATGACTCACATATTCTTGTTAGAATTCTGACTTTTTAAAAGTCTTGAGAGGTATCCTACAGATTTATGTAGTCAGCAAGCAGGAAAAATAGAAGAGGAGGGCCTCTGCCCTCAGTGGAAATTTTAAGTTGAAATTTAGTAAAAACACACATTTAATTTTTTTCCAGTTATTTCCAAGAATATGCTTGTGAAATGAAGTGTAAACTGAAACTTTTCCACTGCAGATGAAATACTACCTGCGCAGATGGCTGCAGCCCAGTGAAAGGCGGGAGGAAATGTGTTTGCCTCAGGTGAGGCCTGGTAGCCAAGGTTGCTTCACTCTGCTTTTAACCTCACAGACTTGGTTTTGCACAATCTTTTTCAAAATGATGTTTTATCAGTGAATGCCCTCTGCTCTGTTCAGCTGTTAGGGGTATATTGTCTTGGCCTGAGAAAATGAGGGGCTGAAGTGCTACTGTGGCTTTCAGCTGTTTCAATCCCTTTGGAGGAGGGGAGAAGTTGTTGCTGAAATCCCAAAGAGATTGATGTCTTTGCAGAGACACCTCTGGTCTTGCTCAGTGGGCCAGAGGTTGGAGAAAGGCCTACATGACTGTTCACTGAAGTCTTCATCTGGCAGTGACTACTGTCTGATCCAGCCCAAAACCACCGGACAAAAGCAGTTCCCAAGGGATGTACCCTCCCAGAAATGGGATGCTGAATGGGTCAGCTGTGTGATTAGTGAGCAGCTGGATAAAGTAAGTGCTGTTTTAGCTTCATGAAAATTGTGTCAAGTCATGGTCATGTAATAATACAATTTGTGAAAACCTTTTGGAATTTCGATTCTTCTGTAAGTTTTCACATAGTGACGGGGTAATCTCTAAGACTGATGAAGGTGCATATGCTTTCAAAGAGCTCTTTAGAGCCACACAATAATCTTCTATAGAAATGCTTTGCACTTTTTATTTCAATTAAACAAAGTCTTTCCTGGCCTGGTTTCAGAGGCAAGGAGTCACACAATTCTTATGGGAAAGGAAACTGTTTGAACCATGGAAGTAGGAGCACATTAATGCTGACGTGTGTTTTACTCTGCTGTTCCTTTGATCAATAGTTTCTGTATAAGCAACTTCTTAGCATGCACTCATCTTCTCATTTATATTCTCCTCATGTTAAGCCTTTATAATGAGAACATTTGTACTGAATGAAAATCAGTCCCAAGAGACGGCTGGGCTGAGGAATAAAACACACTCATAGTGGAGCAATAATTAGAACAGTACAAGGGAAAACAAAAAGCGATATGCCTGCCATTCCTGGCATAGCAAAAAGGGCACTCTGGCATTGATAAGCAAATAATTCTGCAGCAAGAGACTGGAGTTTGACTGCTGGTTTGTGGTCTCTGGTCCCACTGCTGTTTATGTTCTTTGTTTAGTGACTCTTGGATGAAAAATGCATTAGCAGAGACTGGGACGTGGAACTGTTTCTTCAAGGAACTCTCCTCATTGCTGGAAAATAAAGCCCCTTTTTGCTCATGGTGATTAAGGATTAAACCTTGCAGAATTATGGTAGTTAAGAGGAGATAATTAAAAAATTACACATGGGGATTTCAGTAGAAGCTTATCTGACATAAAAGTTGGTTTTCTTTCATATAAGAAAGGCAGAGATGATTTGAGGTCAAGATTGACTCTAGAAATTCTGGTGGGATTTTTTTAGCAAAACTACAATTTGAATTAAAACTCAGAGAAAGCATTGCATTTCCAGAATACTTTTTACTTTAATTCTTTTTTTCTTTCTTTTTCTTAGCCGTACAGAGAACTTCAGGCACTGAAACACTCAGAAGATAGGAAGAAAACATGCTGATATGATTTAACTTTGGTCATAACTCAGAAAAACAAAACATAACAGGAAAACTAAGCAAAGAAGAAATACCAGCAATTAATGATAAAATCAAAGGTAGCTGCCAGTGTGAAAAAAAATTAGTAAGTCCAAATGTTTAGAAGAATAGAGGATGAAATGAAGCAAAACAATAGCATTCTCTGCATCTGGTCAGTCAAATAATGAACACTTGTGTTTGTCACTCTGCTGTACTGTACATTTCCCAGTCACATTTTCCAACCAGATACATCCAAGGAAGAAGGCTGAATGAGCATGTGGTCACTCTAGCAGAGCACTGAAGTGAAGGGTTACAAGAAATATTGCAGGATAGAGGCTAAGTCAAGGTGAAGCAAGGCAGAGCTCAGGGAGATAACCTCTAGAGGAGCAGAAAGAAGCAAAGGAACAAAGTGTGCATTTGAAGCTCCATTTACCACTGTGTAGGTCCTCTGAACCTTCATCACTTTCAGAGGTTATCCCTTGTCACTATGTGAAAACTTACAGAAGAATCAAAATTTCAAAAGGTTTTCACAAATTAAACTATAACATGACCATGACTTGGAACAATTTTCATGAAGCTAAAACACGACTTACTTTATCCAACTTCTGTCAAAGTGGAATGAGTAGTCAAATCCTTAAATGTTCAGAGAGCTACAGGAAATTAATTGCAAATGATCTTAAATTCTGAGGCATTCCTACTGCCAGCAAGCAGAGCAGAGTGAGCAACAAACCTCCCTCCTCCAGAAACAAATGGATGACTGAATGTTTGCAAATGGCTCAAGGTGATGGCTGCAGCATCAAGCCTTGTTCTTGCTAAGTACAGGAAATTGGCATACAAACCTCAGCAAACTTATTTAGGTTAATTAACAAAAAGGGTCCACAGCAAAACCAGGCAGAAACATCAAGTAAATATGATAACTTGATAAATTAAAACCTTCTTTTACCATTGTGCTCTAAAATTAGATGTATCACTGGACTGGGATGGATCCTATTGTTTGTAGAATGATTAATAACAAAGGGAATGTGTGGAGAATGGCTAAAGTGACATCCTAAATTAATAATTCTGCAGAGGTAAGGAAGGTGTTTCAAAAGTGAAGGTGCAAAAAGGAAAAAAACAGATTAATTTCTTAGTAAAAATTAATATTTAATTGATATTAATAATATAGATATTCTTAACCCCATCCATCCATCCATCCAGCCATCCATCCATCCATCCATCCATCCATCCATCCATCCATCCCTCCCAGTAAAACTTCAAGTGCAGGGACAAGTCTAACATGTATAGTTCCATTGCATTTAAAGCATAAAAATATGCTAATCAAGGAAACATAACTGAAACTGCTTTTAGTGGTAGATGTAGAAAACATAGAAAAATAGATTCATTGCTCATCGAGCTAACATTGCCAGTGACCTGCCGGTTACATATTTATTCTATAATTTTCCATATAGACAAAATAATACTTTTTCTAGAGATACAGGAAAGGCACTGAAATGCAGAGAGCACCCACTTAATTTGTACTTTAAGATTATAGAAAAGGAAATGAAGTAATGCATTTTTTGAGAGACTAGAAATCAATTTTCTTAGTTATATACCAGACAGTTTTTGTACTTCTACTATATAAGGGTGTACTACTTTAAAAATAACAGGAAGAAAACACATTATGGAACATCACTGGATTTAGTGATGGATTTAGTTACAGAAAAGATGAGTACGGAGAAGCCACAGATCAATTTGTCTTTTTTTGCCATCCTGTAACCTCAGACTTTTGGAAGACCACTTTTCATCTCTCATAACTGCGGAGATGCTCCTTCATATTTACTTACTAAGTCTCTGGGTTTTTTACTGCTGTAGTGTTTCTGGATCATCCACATGAATTAATAATTTATATACATTCATAATTTACACTAGCAAGTGTGATGGAGTAACAGAGGCTGAAGGCCATGGGATCAAAGGGAAGAAGGATCTTCTCCGTAGTCAGTGAAGTCACCTAGCTCAAAATGTGTTATGGCCTCTCTTTCAGCTCAGTTTGTTTGGACATCTTTAACCAGGCATAAAGAGACTCCACAAACTGGACATGCACAACTCAAAAGCATAAAGTGACTGTTTATTACCTAACACATTAAAAAATGGGGTTTTACAAACTACTAAGCTAAGCTTTAACATGCTCCCCACCTCGAAATCTCTCTGCTGGTTGGGTGACCATGAATTAGGAGGAGAGGGGTCGGTCTCCATAGTCCCCTGGACCAAAGTCTCCATGGTGCTGAGCTGCCACCTGCCATCCCCTCCAGCAGTGCTGGTCCACCAGCTGTGTGAGCCAGTGATTCCTGCATTGCTGACCTCCTGCCACCCCATCTCATATCCTTCATCCAGCCTCCATCAGAGCAGCACAGGGCAGCTGTCAACATGAGACCTTGTTCCCAGGCTGGGGGAGCCACAACGTGCCCAGCAGCCTCACCACATCCACATCTGTCATGTGGGCTGTTCTCCACACCGGCAGACATTTCCATCCAAATACTACATTATCTTATGCATGGGTGGATTAATGTTATTATTTGTATTCCAGACTCAAACTGGTCCTTACAAGAATTAGATTAAGGAGGTTTCAGAGAAGTGTTAGCTAACATTTGTTAATCATTATTCTTGAATATAATCTCAGAGCACTTGGCTCTACCAAAATATTGGACATTTTCCTCACTCCAGAGAAATCCAAAGAGAAGCTTGCTTTGGCCACAGCTGGCCCCAGAGGATTAGTCACAGAGGCACAGGAAGCCTGTGGACAAAATCAAAAGTAACCCTACGGCAATGGACACTGAACACACAGATAAAATCTTCATATTGCACATAGTCTTCTCCTTCCTCTGGTTTACTTGGAAGTCATCCTGCAGTGCTTCTTTGGTGGGGGCTATGCCGCATGGGAATGCTCAGTTTGGCTGTTTATGAAATTCGTCCTTCACTAACCATGTTATTTAGATTTGGAGGTTTGTGTAAGACCAGTTTAAAAGTAAACACAAGCCTAACATAGACCTAGCACAGTCTGGTGTGAACATGTTGCAGCATCTATGTTAAACTTTCCTGATATTAAAGAAACTTCATAATCCTATCAACACTTAGCCTGGAAATCATACAAATATATTAAGAAGACTTCAAAAGAAATTAGAGTGGATTTAGCTGCTATCTTGAAGTTTAATTAATTGTACAAGCAGACACACCAAGTTATGCACAAAGCACTTGCATGCACTTTGTTCTGTGCTGCAGAAGTCTACGTAATGTAAGTTACCTGACAAGAAGAGGTTTTGCTCATTCATGTGAACACCATAAGGTGGTTTATTGGAGAGAAAAAGAGGCTCAGAGTGGCAACACCTGAGCTAGGAGACACCAGATCTAGAGAATCTGATTTCAAACCAAAGTAGTCATCATGAGGGTCTTTCATCACCCAGATTTCTCCATTGAAAGGACAGAGAGAGAAGTAGAATCCCAAAACTGAACCAGTAAATATTTATTAGGCAGTTGTTTATAGAGTGGGCTGCTGGCATGATGTCTAAAATAGCCCTGTTTTTAATCAGACTACTTTAGAATGTGTTTAAAAATGGAAAATGCCCTTGTTACCCAAGTGAGGTAAATTTCCCCAACAGTCTATGGGAAAAATATAACCAGGGTGTCACATTTGCATTAACGGAAATGAAAGGCCAATACTGAATAGCTTTAGAAACCTTGTTCTGAGCCTCTGGGATAAACACTGTCAAATAATGGCAAAATAAACCTGCAAGCATACTTACAAATTCATTCCACAAGTCACAATGTTGCTTTTTATGGGATCAAAAATCATGCAAAAAATTATGCAAGGATATTCAGCCAAGTTTTTTATGACAAAAAAAACATTAGAGAAACTCAACATTTTTTGTCTGGTTTTGACTGTTTCCCTTATGGGCCCCCTCCAACTCAGCATATTCTGTGGTTCCAGAGCCAAATGAGAACAGGAAACCTACCTAACAGGTAATACACATAGCTGTAGATTACATGCATTAGCATATTACTTTAAATCAAAAATTTCCTCCCTCTGCTTTACTCATGTGACTGTAAGAACTGAGATAGCACAAAGAGCTGTGTTCCTGCTTGTAGGAGCAGTGGCTGCTTCATCTAAGTGTTTCTTTCCCTGGCACATCCTCCCAGTTTCCAGCAATCAACCCTTAAGGGACTTGGTGAGTGGGAAGTTGCATCTGGAACTGGAGGCTGTGATTACTAGCCTGATTAGCAAAAATGAAAATTATTTCCAAAGAGCAGAGAAGAGACATAAGATGATAATGAAAGACAGTTGAAGTTTTAAGTGAATTAATGAGCAAAAGAAAAACTCAGTCCTATTTCACAACAATACTTTGAGTGCTGTTTAGTATAGTCCTAGCTCTCAGAGAAGCAGATCTGGGCTGAAAAATGTGGAGTGGCTTGGGTTGCTCTTATGCCCTGCTAGGCCATGCATCTGTACCCACAGTGTGCACAGAAGATGGCCAGGCTCATAGTACACTGTGGTTCTTAGCATCCTGTAGCAAGGCTTCCTCAAAGCTCTTTGATACTCAAACTGACAGCTGTCCTTGTATTGCTGTGCCAAATCTGACATGTTTGGCTGCCAAGGTCAGGGAGCTGTTTCCAGAAACAGGTTGGTGGGCAGCTCTGTTTTTCAGACAGGACGTTGCAAATCCTCACCCCCTGGGATGATTTGCCTCCAGCTGAGGCACCGTGGCCTCCAACTGAAGAACAGCCCTGTGGTTGTGCCTGGGATAGATGCGGTGCCTTGGGCAAGATCACCTCTTCACAGGCAGGTAATTTACACCCTCCCAGGGCAAATGTATTTCAACTAGACCAGAGAGCCAAATGCAATACTTTGGACCACATAGAGAATGCATGATAGATTGTGATTGCAGAAAATAAATACTTATTTTGAAAGAAAACCTTTTTAGTGTGCTATTAGATCAGGACAAAATGTTGCCTGAATAATAATTACAACTGAAATTACACTTTTGTTTTTCCACTTTGGGGTTTGGGGGTGAAGTAGCATTGCCAGAGCTAGGAGAAAGTCTGGTTCTTCTTCATGCACTAAAGCTGCTAACTGGAGAGAATGTATCTGGGGTTTTGCTTTTCTGTTATGCTCCTTTCCTATTATATCTTCTATTAAATACTGGTCCTTCTTGAAGACTTTCCAGCAGGCTGGGTCTGTGTTATCACTTGATGCTTCAACAGCCTGGATCCTATCAAAATATTGTGTTGCAATAAGGGACATTAGAGGAAGCTAGCAGGGCACAAACAGAAGAAGGGTTTAGTATACAGTAGATAATCAACCCGTGGAACCTACTGCAGGAGGATCTTGTTGGTGGAAAATCTTTACAAGTCTTGGGGGATGAATGGATGACAGGAAATCCACTGTGGGTTGATACCAAAACCACAGCCACTTTAGGAAAGCCCCAGCTGTAAAGCTCTTTCTGTCTTTTAAAATATGAAATTTTATTAATGTTTCATTTGGCCAGTTTGCAAAACATGTGACCTTTGTTACCTTTAATCCTTGGGCTTTGGAAAATTGCTGTACTATTCATTGGATCATATACAGGAAAAGCATTGTTATCTAGCTGAGATTGGATTACCAACAAAAATACAATTGTAGGCTTGGTAAATTCACAAGAGCCTACAGAAGGTGATAATATGTGCAGATTGCTCTTTTAAAGCCCAAGGGGATTTTCATGCTTCACCAGTATTCTTCCCACCCCTGGCACAGGGAATTATCCTCATCTCTTGCACCTTACCTGAATTTAGAACTCCTTACTAACACAGAAAACCCATTTGTTATTTATCTTCTATTTGAGAGTGTGTTTTCTTCTCATATGGAAACCATTTTATATTTCTGTATTTGTATCCTTGCTGGCCATTGTTACACCTCTTGTGCCCTAGGACAGACCTTCTGGACTGATGTGACTAGAACTGAAGACATTGTTATGATTCCAGAGTTATATATGGTGTGGCATGATGATGTTGTCTTTTATATTTCCTATTTCTTTCCTAATAATTCATAACATTCAGTTTAGCTTTTTGATCATTGCCCTGAACTAAGGTGAAATTTTCAGAGAAATACTCACAATGATGGCAAGATCTTTCTCCTGGGTAGCAATAGCTTGTTGACAGACCATTGTTGTGAATGTGTAATTAAGGTAGGTTTTGCACTGATTTGTATTTATCAGTATTGAATTTATTCAGCCAATGCATTATTTATTGATATTCTCACAAAATATTTTTACAGGTCTTGGTAGACTTAGCTTTGACTACTGTGATTAATTCAATATTATCAGCAAAAAGCATCTCCTAAGTCTTCACTTTATTTTCATGATCACTTACAAACATCTGTGGAATTCTACATTTCCTATTACTCTACTAATTTTATAATCATAATTGCTGAATTTCTTTAATGCACTTTGAGAAGAGACATTGTTAAAATGATTTGATGATTAGCTCATCTTTAATTGTATGCTTGTTGGTATCTTCAAATAGCTCCAACAGGTTTTCCTCTAAAAGCTATGTTGATTCATTCCATATATGACATATTTATCTATTTTCTGATGTTTTCCCATTAATCTGCTCAGTGTATAAGGCACATTTATCTCCGTGTAATTCTCAAAATTTCCCCTGGGGTTTCATTAAATATTGATGCCACATTTACCACTTTCAAGTCCTTGGGATCGGAACTAATTTTAAGCAGTGGGGTACAGTGTGGTCATTTCAAGCCATCCTAGAACTGAGTCATGCAGAAATTACTCATGTTCTGGTAGCCAGACTTCACCATGTCTGTTTTGCTGCATTGCTTCATTTCGGAGGAAAAGCAGTGCAGACTTAGCTCCTCATCCACCTGCAGATGAGCAGCACCTTTCATTTGTATCTGTTGCTTTCAATTCCAGGACTTTTGGATTTGCCGTGCTACTTATAATGTCATGACAGGAAGTAGTAGGACCAAGCACCTCCTGCCAGGGACCTCAGTGGACTGTCGAGTGCCCCTTCAGCTGGAAGACTTTAGTGGTCCCTGTGCCAAAATGTACTGTGAAAGCTGTGCTAGATCCATTATCAATACAAGTGTAATAGAACTGTCTTGGATAAGCTAATTTTCCTATATGAGAAGCTCAAAGAGTTGAGTTCATGTGCAACTGCTTACTTCTCAATTCAACAATTACCAAAAGAAACTTGGACCATACAAATCCTCGCAACCAAAAAGAAAAAGGGTCCTTCTTCTCTTTCAGATGAACAATTTGGCTAATGAATGCTCCCAAGAATGGGCTCACCTCAGGGGAGAAAACAGAGATCCCAGTGGAGGTAAAATTGCATGGCTCTCTCCTTTCATACTTCTGCCAAGGCTCATGCAGGTGAAATTACGGCACAAACCCAGACAGCCGTTCATTGTAGGAAGGAGGCAATGGGAGAACTTCCAAGTGTTACAACAGTTCTTTTCTCTTTACTGTATTTAGATTTAATCAATTTGAGGGGTTGAAAATAAGGTTCTGAGAGAGAAATAATTTAACAAAAAGAAAAACCCTGCATGCTGAAGGTAATAATATTTTATACAAGAAACTTTGTTTCTGGCCTTCAAAAAGAAAGATGCTTTCAATTTCCTGTAATGCTAAAGTCATTTTGCACCATCTGGACTTATGTTGCAGTTTTCAAGCAGGAAATTTTTTCATTCCTGTGTAACCTTCATATCTTAGTTGCAGTGATCTCTAAAACTCAGCTACAGTAATGATATAAAATAGACTAAATATCAAGCATCAAATACCAGATTGATTTTCTCTTCAGATATTCCATTTCTTTAATGTGCAAGTTATTTTGTCCTTGGAAGGAGTCTGTTACAGCACTTTCCCTTCTGCTGGTGATGGAAACAGAACCCTGTTCACCCATGGCTTAAGCCCAAACCTGCTAAGTGTACTGGCAATGCTGCCTGTGATTTTAGCACTATGGAAAGGAGACTTGAAAGACTCAAGGTCCCATCAGCCTTCTGAGGGATGGGGCAAGATTAACAGATTCAAGAATCCAATTTAATTTTTCATTTTCAAAGGTAGAACTCAGCACTAGGAGAGATCTTTGGGATATACCAATGTAGTTTTATTGACTTGAGTTTATTCTACATCAGGACAAACCTACCTGAAAATTTACTTTTAGGATCATGTTTTCCACAATGACAAACAGATGTATCCAGACAAAAAAATTTCTTGTATATTTAGACACAGTCCACAGCACAAAACTCATTTGCAAGAGTACAAATGTTCGAACTTCAGTTCACAGAATCTGTCATCTAAATATTTGAAGTAAATTCAGAGCAAATGCTACAGTCTCATGCCTCCAGTTATCTCAACTGCCAGCGGTAAGTTATCCTGGCAAATCCACTTAGAGATAACAGTAGGTGTTTAGATACACAACTGAAAAAGCACCTTAACCTTGTGTCTGGGTTAGAACAAAGTTATCCTTATGATTACTTGGATTTCCTGCTTCTGTTCGGGCTGAAACTACTTTGGGAACAGTTTCACTCAACTGTGCAGCAGTTTCATTTGTAGCAGCACCTGCAAAACAGAGAACAAAACATGAAAAAGAAAAAATTAGCAAGTCCTAAAAACCCCATAATATTTGTTTGGCATTAGTTATTATTTTGAAATTAAAATCTGAAGCAGAAACCTTCCTTTAAGGAGAAGCTGCTCATAGCTTTCTTTTCTTGGAAAGGTCTCTTCCCTCAGAAAAATGCTGAAAATACCAAGAAACAAACATTCAATCTCTCTAAGTTTTTCCATCTGGGCAGCTTTGTTCAGCTAAAATCTTGTTAATCTCTTAAGTGTGATCTGATGCCACTTCTTTGCAGGCTGCATGAGTCCTCTTCTGACCTTGTAAATTGAGTTTATATGTATACTCATCTACAGCTGCTGTTTGCAATGCCAGAGGCAATTGAATTGTTTGGTACTTTCATTAGTCCCCTATCGATCAGTTCCTCTTCCTCCCTGCTGTGCACAGAAAGGCACATTTCCTGTTGCTATTTGCTGTTTAAAAAAAACCCTCTTACTGTTTTTTGGCATTTTGATGGTATTTGATACTAATCTTACCTCGTTGTTCTTAAAGCAGCATTTTAATTTAATATTTTATTTAAGGCAAATTTTGAAGCAACTTTATCTAGCCCTGGAAATTCTACTCTGAATGCTTAGTTAATCACTTCTCCTCCCTCCCAGCATCTATTAAACTGAGTACTGGCCTGAGAAGTGGGAGGCTTTCCTCACCTAGCTGAAGGCATTCCTGACAAATACTGCAGCACGCCCTCTAAGGCTACTGTCCAGCATATGCTGGGAAGAACAGCACCCTCACAGGCTGTGGGTGTCATGGGCTGGGACACTGGGACCTCTGAGGTCTCACAGAAGAGTCTGCCATTTCCAGGTGACTTCACTGGCATCAGGTGAGAGAGCAGCCATGGGAAAACTCTGACCTGCCTTGTTCTGGTCAGGGGTGTTACACGAGATCACTATGATAAATTAATTTAAAACAAGCTTTCTTTCATGCTGTAAATCCACAGCACCCCCATCCCATTTCTCCAGCTGGTGCCTTCTGTCCTAGGACATTTGCTGACCCATGGGAAAAGGGATCCTCCAGTTTAGAGACAGTGTCCTTATGGCAGCTGGCATTGCCATGGGGGGACACCTCTACCTTCTGTTTTGTGTTTTGCTCCCATTCTGTGGTCATCAGAGAGTAGGACTTTGTTTTCGGTTTTCAAATTAAAACTCTCATTCATTTCAATATTTTTTATGACATTGATTTTGTTTTGTTTTATTGGGGTTTTGAACTTTTGAAATAGCTTGGACATCTATAGGTCTAGGAGAACATGTTGTTTAAATGCTCACTAGCACAGAGGAAAATAAAAACTTCTTTCACTTTTTTTTTTTACAGTAAATCCTAACAAATTCATACCATGCCTTTTAAACATATTTTTAAATTGTTCATGTTTGCATTCAAGGGTCTTTAGGTGACTTACTGGAGCAGTGACAAGCTGTGAGGTCTCACAACATATAACTTGAGAGGTGCACTAAATCTTAGGGGCAGAGGACAGCTGACTTTGCTAGTCAGGAAAAACTACACTAAATTTCCAGTTCTGTGTGTTTTCGTGTTCCCCAGCCTGCACAGAACAGGACTAAAGTCATTGGAAGTGGCAACATGCCACTTCATCAGGGCTGAATCCTTCTGCCAGAATGACTCAACTTCAGCCATGTGATGTGTAAGAAAAAACAGGAATAAGCATGGGCATTGATTTATGGTATGAAGGATCAGTTATTGAAAGTTAAATTGCTACAAATTTTCTTTTAATCTGAAAAGTAATAGGACAGACATGAAAAATCTCTAATAGTGAAGTTCTCCATTGCAAAGGCCTATCTTGATGCTACTGGAGAATGTCAGCTGAATTTCTGACTCAGTCTCCAGCAGGGAAATCCTCCTGCCAAAGTCCCATGATCCAGCATGGAAATCCCAAGTGTCATGTAATATATTCCTGAGGGTAAATATCAGTATGGAAACTGTCAATCTTTTTTTTTTTTTTTTTCCTGGCTGTTGCCAACCACTTCCCAGAAATCTGCGTTTGTCCATGAAGTTTGTTTCCATGGACTTCTTTTTCCTCAGCCCTACCAGCTGCTGTGGTTCAGGCAGAGCTGTGCTTTGTCCATCTGTGAGCACCACAGGGTGGTGCAGGGGCACCAAGCTCCCTCCTGCCACAGAAAAAACCCTCTCCCTGCTGCCATCAGTGGCAAAGCCACTGCCTGGGACAAATTAGGTGGCACACGGCTGCAGGGTCCTGCTGCATCTCGGACAGTGATAAGGCCTGAGCACTTAATGGGAAAATGAAGAGGAGTTACCAGAGCAAGGTTAGAAACAGTGAAAGCCTCAGGGAGGGACCCCAGCACCTGCCCCTTTTGGTTCAGCTTTGCCCCAGTGACACAAGAGAGCATCCTGGGGTGCTTGGGGTATCTCCTTACCCTGAACCCAGCTCTGATGGACATCTCCTTTCCCTGCCCACACACTGTGGTTTTGACCACCATGTTGGGAGGGCAGTAGGCTTCCTGGAGGCAGGAGACCCTTCCCCCTGGCTGGGACACCCCATTTAGATCCAGACTTGGCCATAAACGGCTTGATATGGTACAAAGCTCTTGCCTGTGGGAACAAAGTCACTGAGCTGGTCTTGCGACAAGTTCTTCATCTTCCTTCAGGGAAGTCGAGAGTCTCATGAGCCACAGCAATTTCTGCACTGGCTGGGGGCCTTCCAGCCCTGGCCCACGTTGCAGACTCACCACCTCCCTGCAGAGCCCCCTTGTGCCATCTATCATTTATAAATGACATTCCAGTAGTGCCCAAGAACCCAAGTACTCGGTGGTCTCTAGACCCCTGGGGGTTGCTCCTAGGCATACTTAAAGGTATCCAGATGATGGCAGCGAAAAGGACAGTGTACAGCCACACAGTCCTCTGCATTTCCAATCTTTAAAACAAATACAATTCTCTCTACTATAGCTTACACAAATTAGGAAGTTTTAATTATATCCTGAGAAAAAACAGTGTGATCCTTACTGCCTTGAGAGTTCAGGTTTCTGCAGAACAAACCCTTTCCTTCAGCTCCCCTGCCCAGAGCTGGCCTGCTCAGGGCTCCTCTGCTTTCTTTTGTCCTCACTTCACTCTACAAAACAAGTGCCCAAATCCCCTGTGGATGAGGGTTAGCCAAGGCAACAGGGCTCCTGGCTTGCCATATACCTGGTGCTGAACACGGCAAGGGTTTAGCGTCTCATGGTTGGTTTGGGAAGGAGCAAACTGAGCAGAAGAAATCACCACAGCTTATCAGGCATGGGATGGACCCCTGGACTCTGGGGTAAGGTGCCATCGGACACTCAGGGGCTACAGACTGTGCAAGTTGTGCTTTCCCACTTCCGTCCAGTGCACATGACTGCCTGCTGGAAGTGGGATGACAAAACCGGACCTAACAAGCAAAGAACCCAAATCATCATATTTTGAAGAGCCAGAGCTAAAAGGCAGCTTGAAAATGAAGTGTTTTCACACAGGCTGAAACAACAGCAACAATAATCTTTTGCAGTTACTGCATGCTGCAGTTACTGCATACTGCACTTTGTAGGAGTGCTGAACTGAGGCAGACCAGCTTGCACACAGGTGATGGGTGGATAAAAAGGACACTTACAGAAGCCATTCCCAACAAATTGCAGCAGATTTAAAACCTGCTGCCAGAGATCAAAGCCAGCAAGTATTATGTGCTGGAGAGAAGAGCAGAGAATCGTAGGCATTGCCCAGTTTTCAGAGTCACTGCATTAAATGAAACCCCTAGACAATTACAGAAAATGGATCATAATCAAGTGAAAACAAACCCAGAATATTCAGTGCATTCAATCCTGTCCCACTGACATGCTGGAAGGATCACCCAGACAAAACCAGTTCAGTTTTGCATGGACAGCTGGGGTATATGAATCTGCCATGTGGGCAGGTGTAGGTGACAGGAGTAGCAGGATGTCCATGTCCTGCCTTTGGGTGCACAGCCCCTGAATAAAAGGGAAACTGTTTATCTGAAGTAGGCTACAGATCACCAAAATAGCTCCTGTCAGACATCTCAAAGCTTTTACATTTCAGCCACCACCTGGACTGAAGTATCTATGCTGAAAGGCAGCAGATCAGATTTTAGGGAGCAGTGATTTTCCTCTCTCCAAAGAGTGGAGGGGTCTTGCCCATGCCCAGCAGTGTGATGGTACAGGGCTGCTGTCACCAGTTCTGTCTCCCTGCCCCATGCAGTCACACTCATTTTGCATGGACAGCATGCACTGTGGGTTCCTGCCCTGTTTTCCTACAAATGCATTCAGCTTTCTCTGGAAAACAAAAACAGATTTCTTCATTTCTGTAAGCAGCTTGTCCCACTAAGTGCTCTTGGTGGCAAGAATATGATCCTAATTGCTGATTGGATTTCTCTGGATTTGCATTCCAGGAAGGGGTTGTTTTTTTTTCCCCTCTGACAGCTTAAGGAAACTCTTTATATCTTTTATTTTCCACTTGGAAAGATACATTCATGCTGCAATCATGCCACTATTACTACCACAGTTATCACCTGGTAACTGAAATGAACGGAACAAATCCTATCAGAAGCGCTTCTCCATTTTTATTTTTAATTATTACTTTTCCTAAGACTTGTGGCAGGCCGCTCTATATATACTGCATTGCATTATTCACAATGATATTATTTTTAAAATTATTGGCACTATATTATCACCCTTCCACAGCATCTGAGACTTCTGTTCTCTTAATACAGAAACGCCTTCTCAACAAACTCTTTTGGGATGTGGATTATACCTACTGACTTTAATTTATTCCCTGAATTTTCTTAACTTCCTTAGGAGTTACTAGTGACATTCTAATAGGATACAGACAGCTTGAAATATTTCCAAATACAGAACAAAACATGGAATAAACAGCAGGATTTTTAAATTATTCACAGAAATGAAACAGTTGATTAGTTGTCAGTGGGATCCACTTTTATTAGTAAGTACCTCTAGTTTTTGGTATTAGGTGGAAACATCAACAGCCAGAAATTTTAAGATCACTCATCTTATTGCGTGCCATCAGTGGGGTTTGTGTCACTTTGAGCAACACAGCCAGTGCATGGGAGACCAAGCAGAAGTGATGCTACTGCTATTTATCATCCATTTTCTTTTAAAGCAAAAGATAGTTTAAAAATAGTAAGATTACTTATAGCTAATGGATACCACCCACCAGAGCACACAGGGAAGTGTGTGCTTAGAGACACAGACTGCTCTGAGGACTTCAGCTTAACTGAACATGAGGCAGGTCCAGCACAGCATGTAAACAAATTTCGTCTTATGGCTCATTTGTTCAGTCACAGAGATGGTCTGTGTCCTACCATCCTAGAACGTGAACATAAAATAAGACATATATTCATCCATTAACACAAACTCTCAGTATACTGTCTCAGTTTTGTTTCAGTCTCTGCTCTGGACTGATGTTGAGGGGCTTTTTGCTTTAATGCAGAGATCTAAACCAGAATGGGTTATTTCATCATTCATTAATCCAGCCTATTTATTCGATAATAATAAGAAATTTGACCCAATATGAGGACTGATAAAATGAAGAGATCCTATTGGCAGTAAAAGTTGATCAGGCTTTTTACAATTCAATTGATACATTTTGAAGACACATTTAACAGCTTCAAAGGAGAAACAGATCTTTGAACATGCACATCTCTGTTACACCAAACCATTGCTTCAGGCATTGGAAGGAAAATATTGCAAGCACGATTAAGTTACTGGGACACTGTGTAAATGTAGTCCTCTGGATTTTTTTCCCCTGGCCTATTTCACATATTAGAAAATCTATGCAAGGCTTGCCCAAAGATCACACAATTGTACAGTTGAGTAGCACATGCAACTATCATAAAGAGTGTATATTCAGGAAGGGAAGCTTTTTCAGTTGTTATGAGTATAATGCAATATAAAGACACAGCAGTCATATTTTTGTAAATGTTCACTAACATGTTTCTATCCTGAATGTGAAAGGAAAATGCATTTTGTCAGGAGTGATCCCAACTCTCTTTGTGAGCAGCTGACACAAACAGCAGAGAAAATGCTTGGAACTTCCTCAGAGAAATCCTGCCATTGGAGATCTCCAACCATGCTGTCCATTCTTCCAGGTAAATAGTTTTTGTGCCTCTGGAAAATGTGTAAGGTTCAAAGGCTGGAGAAGAGACATGCTGGAGTCCCATGTACCCAGCAGGTAGAGCAGAGATGCCTGCTGCCCTGGCAAGTGGAGAAGGGGTGCCATGAGCAGGAACAAAAAGCCACATCCAGTATCTGTGTTAGAAACCGGGAGTGTGGGAAAAAGAGACGCAGAAACCTCTGATGGTTCATTAGTCTACTCCCACAGCATGATGAGATCAGTTGGGTCAGTTTTCTAAAGGCTCCATATGATTGAATTAGTCAAGGATAAGTCAGATTATTTCTGTCTTACTGCCATCATTACAGTGCCATAAACATATCAATTAAGAGTTTGCTCTGACAGGATTCCTGCTGTTACTAATTCAATGGCTCCTATTGTAAAGAAAACTACCTTGGTGGTAGCCCTGAGGAGGCTGTGGCAGCTGAGTGTGTTGAAATGCTTTGGCCTGGGGGCCAAGGAATATCTCTCTTTTTCCTGGGAAGAGTACACATGACTGGCTGTGATGTAAAGGAAGCAGTCATACAGGGCTAAGGCCCCAGGTTTGGGTGGTAAAGCTTTTATCTACCTAAATAAGAAAACTCATTTGTGCTTGCTGTTGAAAATTTTGGGGGCATTGCCCACAACCATGGGCTTGTTACCCCCAGTTAAATCAGTCCCAATGCCATGTCACCCTCCCAGCTGGGAAATAACTCTTTTCTCTGGACACTCCAGGAACGTGCTGCAAAGATGCAGTCATACCATAACCACGGTGTGCACTGGGCTTTTGAGACTTAAACATGAGGACCATTTTGTCTTTTCACCAAATACTTCACAGGAGAAAAATTAAATCTTTAGACTGAAAGAGTCTCATCTGTACTTCCTCAAAGCAGTAACAAGAACAATGGTGTGGGATAGTGTCACAGTTGAGACAGCCATGATACACAGAGTAACACCATACAGTTTCAGAAAGCTTGAACCCATACAGAGTAACACCATACCTCACCAGAAGGCTTCACATATCTGCCCATCCAGAACAACCTCACTTCAGAAGGCTGCAAGCATCCACCCTTCTTCTTCAGCCCAACCTTTTATACCCCTCATTGTTCATTCATTGCACCTGTGTGCCCTCTGTTCCCTTTGGTGATTGGTCAGTGCACCTGGGCACTCCATGTCTCATTGCTTGCAATGCTGTTCACCTGCTTTTCACAGCTGAAGCCCATTAAGGATGAGGCTTGGCAGCAGCCCCACTCCCAATTAGCACAAACTGTGTGCCTACAGGGTAGCAGCACTAGCATAAAAATAATATATGAAGAAATCCTTATCTGAATAATCGTGGGTGAGCTAACAGCTCACTGATCACAGAATCGCTAAGTTTGGAAAGGACCTCTAAAATTATTGAATCCAAGCATTAACCCAGCACTGCCAAGTCCACCACTGAACCGTGTCCCCAAGTGCCACATCTAAATGTCTTTTAAATATCTCTGGGGATGGTGACTCAACCACTTCCCTGGGTAGTCTTTCCAATGCCTGACCTCCCTTTCAGTGAAGAAATTTTGTCTAATGTCGAATCTAAACCTTCCCTGCACAACTTGAGGCCATTTCCTCTTGTCCTGTCACTTGTTACCAATTAAGGTTTCCAAAGACTGGAGGACATTTCCAAATATTACTCTCTGAAGTCTCATAGCTAAAATGCAGATCTGTGCTCTGACCTGGGGGTTATGAGATCTTAAAGCTTTCCCATCAGTCACCCCACATCAGGAATATTTTGCTATGTATATTGGTTATGATTTTGCAAAACCAAATGGTGTGTGGGACTCTTAAGTTCTGAATATGCCATTTATTTGCATAAAGAGGTATGCATGGAAGAGGTATGCATAAAATACATACCTCTTCCAAAGCACACTAGTTTTCTCACAGACCCAGCAGAATGGGTGGATCTTTCTTTCTAATGCTGAAAACTGTTAAATTCACAAAGCAATACTCAGATGGCATAATTATTAGCATTACAGGCTGATCCCCTAAGCAAAAATCATGGAAAGAGCCCTTTTATGAGAGGGTGGCTGCTGTAGCCAGGGGTAGTCTGGCCTTGCTATCACAGACTGACTCCAGCTGCTGCCTTGCCAGTTCATTGATGCAGCACAAGAAAGCACGGCTGCACAGCTCTGTCTATCTGGGTTGAAATTGTCACTAATACATCTCGACTACAAGGGTGGTCACATTTATCACTCAAAGAGTGCTCCCATCCATCATATTGTCCTTCTTTTCAAAGCTTCCTCTGTGTTTGCTCATTCTCCCTGTGCTCAGGACCAGCCTGCTTTTAGATCAGATATTTCTGCTGCCTCTCCTCAGTGGAACATGAGTCTGAGGTTGCGTTTCCCAGGACAGACAGACCTGTCTGGTTGTGTTACCCCTGTTCCTCTGCACACTGCAGGCCTGGGGCTTTCAGCTGCACAAGCCCTTTGTGTCACTGGGTCACTTACTTCATCCTCTTGCATGGCATGTGGTGGCACGAGGGAAGCTCGAGCTACAGCACTGCTTTTTCTCCAGCACTGCCTGTGGTGGGGACCAGCAGCAGCTGCCCAGCACTTGCAGTACCATTAATGCTGGGTAGTACAGCCTTTGCTGCCCTTTAACAGCAGAAGTGCCCAAGAGAGAAGGGCATGTACTGGGCAGGAGTTGGGAACATCCAGGTATGCAGGAAGAGGACACTGGCAGCGGGAGTAGCAGGGAAGGAATCGTAGCTGCAACTGAGATAGAAAAAGTATCTTCTTACCTATGGGACAAAGGTCACTTCTTCACAAGCTGCAGGTTTCCAGGGCACCATAGGAAGGTGATCATACAAAAAAACCCCCAACAACAACAACAACAAAACCCCAATCAAAACAAAAAAAAACCCAACAACAGAAAAACAAAAACAACAAAAAAACCCCAAAACCCTAATTCATATACATTTAGGTCATTTATTCACTTTCAGAAAAAGGGTAGGAATATCTCTAATCAGGCATCTCCAACTTTGTTAACTGGTCCATTTCTACAGGCGTCTGAATCAGGATTACTCATATTCACCAGATTACTCTTGCCTTTATCATGACCCAAAAAGAAAAAGATATGGCTCAGGCCAACCTGAAAATCATAACCAAAAGCTATTTTAAAACTCTTCACTTTAAATTTGAGTTTTCAGTACAGAGAATTAACAATTGTCAAGTCACATCTAAAGCTTTCAGAGGACTTTTTCCTCAAGGATGTCTGCTACGATTTTACATTTTCTCACATTTTCAGTATTTTTGCTCATCACCAAGGTGGCTGGAGACAGCTGTGAATGAGGAGGACGAGGAGGTAGAAAGAGAGCAGAGCCCTAGGGGGAGCTGTCATAGCTGGAAAGCTCCATCTCCTCAACAGGGACAAGGGACACAGCTGTAAATTCTGACAAGAAGAAAGCCCTGTTCAGGCCCTGGAGAGGCAGCCTCTGTGGTGTGCCCTCTTCCTGAAGGGAAGGCACGGCAGCCCATGTGGTAAGGACGCGGCGTGCCCCAGAAGAGTGACCTCCCACAGCACTTGGGGACCAGGCTGCTCATGCAGTGTGCTACATGGCTAATTAGGGACTGCTGAAGAATGTACACCTACAGAGTTTAATTACTGCTAATTTATTGCATCGACCATTTAAAATCAAAGAGTGAAAGCGGAAAAAAATACAACATTTTTTCAGCAAGTGAAAAGCATTGAATTTAGCAGATTGAGTCTCTCACCACCACTCTCTAATCATGGTGTTGCTTCTGCCTCTGCTGTGTAGGTTTAGCTGGAAGTGTTTTCTAGAGACAGGAAGACAATTAGACAAGTACCTGTGAAAAGTGTTGATGTTGGTTGTTTTTTGGGTTTTTTTGGTCTGTTTCAGATGGAGAACACTGCCAACATGCTATGGAAACAAAAATATGGAATTGCAGAATTCTTTAGGTTGGAAAAGAACTTTAAGATTATCAAGTCCAACTGTTAACCCAGCACTGCCAAATCCAACACTAAACCATGTCCCCAGGTGCCACAACTACACACCTTTTAAATACCTTAGAGTCTGGTGACTCAACCCTTCCCTGGGCAGCCTGTCCCAGTGCTTGACAACCCTTTCAGTGGTGATATTTTTGCAATACCCAATCCACACCCCCCCCAGCACAGTTTGAGGCCATTTCTTCTCATACTATACTCACCTGTTTTTTTGGGAAAAGAGGCAGACCCCCACCTGGATATAACCTCCTTCCAGGTAGTTGTAGAGAGTGATAAGGTCTCTCCTCAGCCTCCTTATCTCCAGTCCAAACAACCCCAACTCCCTCAGAAGCTCTTCAAACTTGTGCTCCAGAACCTTCTTCAGAAGCCAGGGAGAACTTTACTTTTTCCCTGCTGCTAACCAGGAGTGTGACATGGAGCAAAGCACTACTGGGCTTTCTCTTCTTTCACATATGGCACTGAAAATATTAAAGAGCATCCACTTACTCCAGACATCCCTCACCGCTGAAGTGGGATCAGGTGGTGGGAGCCATTGATTATTTTTATGTGTTGCTTGCTCTCCTTTGGAAACATAAAATTTCATTCTCATTTGAAGATGCATCTCATTGCTTTCGCCAGTGACACCAGACCTTTCTTTCTCTCTTACCATGTCACTGCAATTTCACAGCAAGCAGCTGAGAAAAAAATGTCTCAATGGCTCTTGGTTCATGGGCAGGCCCTGCTGTGCTGGAGTGGCAGTGCTATGAAAGGGCTAATTGCAGATAGGAGGCCTGCTGAGTTACATATGCTGAACAAGGGGCTAATTTCTCGTGCCTTTCCCTCAGACTCCCTTGCTGCAGTGCCTGCCTAGTCTATTCCAGCAGTGCTAACAGAGATTTTTGTGACGGGACAGATGGGGTGGGGGCAAGGGTCTCACTCTGCCCAAACCCTGTAGTGAAGGTTTCCCTTCAGTAAAGTACTTTCCCTTTGTTTGCTCAGGTCAGGCTGCTTGGATGGACAACCTGCCTTTTGGCTAAATACCACATTTTAAATACAAGATCCCCAAATCTGCAGATCAAGGGTATCCTTAGTTCTCAATAGACCTTCCCACATAGAAAGTAATTTGAATTTCAATCAGGGTATAAAATGTAGTGTATACTCAACAAAGCAACTGAAGGCAGGCTGAGAAAACATAAATGAGCTTCATTTTAGTTGCTTTCAAGTTCCTTCTGTATAATCTTTTCAGTTCTTATTTACTGTAATCAACATCCATCTCATGGCAATTTGTAGGCAATTGTGCACTACAGTTTGTTCAACATTCAGAAAACTGCATGTTTCTGAAACCTGAGGCAAACTCCACAAATACTTAGAACTCTGGATAGAAGATGAAAAGGCCTCATAACAGCACGCATTGTTCTGCTCCAGAAAAAGGTATTGGGAAGATGTGGCTCCAAGTAGTTTTTTTACACCAAGACTATTCCAAAGACAAAAAATTTCAAAATAGATTCATTTCTTCAACCACTGTGGGCTGTGGCAGGCTAAGTCACCTGGATTCAGCACCTCCCATTGGAAAGGTTTCCTACTGGGCCTCTTCCTCTTACCCTTCTTGGAGCCTTGGGTTTGGTGATGGGGAAACATATTCTGCTATGAGTGCAGGTGTGGTGTGAGGAGAGCAGGTAGCACTGGTGAATTGGGTCCCCTGCTGAACTGAAGCAACACAAGAATTTTGACCAATTTGCTCAGCTGTAAATGCAGTGCAAAGTGCATCTCTTGGCATCACTCTCTGTCCACACTGCTTTCACTTCTCATGCAGCCTCCTTCATGCAAAGCCAGGTTTTATTGTAGGAAGAATAACAGAGGCGGAAAACTCCTGGTGTTTAATGCTCTGTTATTTCGACTTCATGATTGCTGTTTCAGGTGTTGAACGAGCTCTTATTGCTGCTGATACCAGGTGAGAGAGGCATTAGTTTGAGCTCTGCCAGGCTGAGATCAATAAACTCCTCCGCATCCTTACACTTCTCCCTGATCACAGTTGAATAGCTCATTAGCCTTGTTCCAAGCATTATCCTGGCACAACGCTTTTTAAACTGATGTGGTCCTTCCTTGTAAGAGTAACGATGTGTTTGTGTTTGTAAGGCATCAGGCACAATTACAGGTCTGCCTCAGTCGTGAGCAATAGCAAATGTACCAAAGGTCAGCGCAGCCGCCAGGCTCCATGTGGCTGTAAGTAGCAAGCTTGGTATGAAAAAGCTATTGCAGTTATACCCAGATAACCTGATCCTCTCAGGTAAATCCAGTGAGATGCTATCCCAGGGAGAAAATGGAGCAGCCAGTGTGCAACTGCAATTTATAGGGACTGAACAGCATGTGCACATCTTAAGCGGTGGCTGCAATTCAAGAAGGGCATTTTCCCTGCGGGTCTTGGCATTACTGAAAATTTTCAGGCATTGAATTGGTTTAATACCTTGAGACAGGCTGTGATCTAATTGTTCTCTTCCTCCATGTAAAAGGTACTTAGTTTCTATGCATAGTCTTTTTCCTGGAGCATAGGATAACTTTGAATTTATTATGTGATCAGGGAAAGCATTTTTTGTGGTAAGCCTGAAGTGTGACAGATCTAATTTTGAATAAACTGTTCTTATCAGAGGGATCGGCTATTGCCTCTGCCCTGGGCTGACAACCAGGTCCTTTTGCTTTGCAGCCAATAATGTTTTAAATCTTCTCTAACTCCCCAAGTGCCCAGATCCTTGCATAAACAAACCCACAAAGCTAGTTTGTGAGAAGTCAAATTCTCCATGGAGGTCTAAACACTCTGCAGCTGAGACACATATGAAAGCTGCTTTGGAATAGCTAAACCCATTTAAATCCATTTAAAAGCCTCACAATTAAATTTGCATGCAGCCAGCTACTGCTCTGTCTCTCCTGAGTCACGGTGGGCTTAGCAGGCTGGAGAAAATCAGGGCCACTTTTTCACCAGCACAATCCCAGTTGGTTTTCTTCCCCACATTTACCCAGATGAGCTGTGGGAAAAAGGCACTGTTGCCAAAGTGCCTTGGTGGGAAGATGACTGGGATAATTCAAAACAAGCAAAGTACAAACAGACCCAAAGTGATGTGAGCTCAGTAACCTCTCCCTGAAAGGACGAACCACTGAGCAAAGGATGCCAAGGGCCAGGTGTGCCTCCCAGACGAGGGCACAGGGGTGGATGGGTGCAGCATGCCCGTGGAGGGGCTGCAGGATGCCGTGGGGCTGGTGGGTGCCTGGCACTTCAGGCAGCACAGTGCCGATGGAGTGAGAGTGTTTCTGGGGTGAGGTCAGCACAGCCACATGGAGAAGGCAGCAGGTAGTGCCAAAGAGCAAAATGTTGCTGGTGAGCAAAGCTGCTGATTTGGGGACAGAAGAGGCCACATGTTAACTGGACTCCCAAACACCTCCAGCAATCACTGATTCTCATTAAAAAGCTGCTGACAGCAGAGGTGTCACTTGGCAGCTCTTTGTTTTAGGAGACAGAGAGGAAATATTATCTTTGCCATGCAGATTTAGGGTCCCACCTATCCTTGGGTGCAAATTGTTCTTATTGAAACAGATGGCTGCTGTGGGTTGATAAACTGCCAGGGGATTGTCTGCCTGTGTTAGAAAAAGAGCATCTTCCTGCAGCCACGCAGAAATCCTGGGGTTGGTTAAACAGGCATTTCTGTTTAGGCTTTCAGATATGGGCCAGCGCCATGTGTGACGGCAGCTGTGTGTTCCCAAAACATTTCCGTGCAATTAGGTTGCAAGGAGACAAAAGCAGCCAGCCAGACTGGCTTCTCCCTTACTCTCCTCCAGCCTCAGGGACTTGCTGTGTGCTGACACCAGCCTTAGCAGAGATGCTGCCTGTGAGGCTTTCAGCATTTTCTAACCCAACCTTACTTCCTAACTCCTGGAGCAAGGAAGGCATCCATGTCCCTGTATCTCTCACCTTTTTCCTGCTAGCTTCCACAGAAAGTTGATCAGGAGGTCACTGAACATGTTTTTGTGATTTTTTTTTTCCTAGTTATTATGAACATATTCATAGCAGGTTATTTTGGGTTTCTTTCAGGAAGGAAAAAGTAAAACAAGACACTGTTTCACTCTGAAAAACACAAGTAAGGAAAGCATGAGTTGTCACTCGTGCTTTGCATTCTGAAAAACCTGTGAATTTAAAAGTTGTTTTTACAAGATCAAAACATAACAAGACATCTTTTTGAGAAAAAAGACTAACCCCACCTTGACCTATGCTGTATGTGTCAGAAAGTATTTTATGCTTTTATCCAAGGACATCAAAGTGCTGCTGTGCTCCATGCGATACTCTGTACTCCCTTCAGTCTCCCAAATGCCCTTTGTCCCCCTGCATGGCAAGTCTTGCTGCTCCAAGGAGATGCGGAGCTGGCTGCTGAGTATGTGCTTTGCTGGATGTGTGCCTATATTATTATCATATTGAAAAATATGTGCCTATCTTTCAATAATCTAGATCAACGATTATTAGTCCTTCAGCTGTTCAGAAATACTGTCAGAACAAGCAGGTTTAGCAGAAGAGAGCAAAGAAGGTGTGTGCTTGCATGCGTATTTGCTACGTTGTTCCTTCAAATTCTCCAGGCATGAAATCATTACATGTCTAATTAAGTGGCAATTACAAAAGCAACACTCTGTATTAGTCCCTTTGGCACAAGGGATCTCTCTAGATGCTTTTGATCTCACCTGTCATAGATTCCACTGAAAGCCAGGGTGAATTTCTGAAGTTTTTGCCGAACTTCAAAGGAATCAGAATTACCTCCAGTGGGATGATGGCAGGGATAAATTCTCCAGGCCAGTGCTGGAGAGGCTGAATGTTTAACTGGCTAGTAGTAGTGGCAGTAACACAGCCACTGTGGATTCAATTTGTGGAATATATTACAATGGCAGTGTGAAAAAATTACTCTTAGGTTTTGCAAATTGATACACTAGAGCTTTAAACTAGGATAGGGAGGGGCCAATTTACACTTCAAAACCCAAACTGTGCCCTCAGATATATTTGCCAAGCTCCATCAGAAATTAATGAGGACCGTGAAATCAAAGAAGATACAATTTAGCTTAACTATTTAGATGACTAATCCATTTGACTGTGGCTATTTTACATCTTCCACAACCCAGTTTTTCAACTGAGTTTCTGAATGTTCAAGCTGAGGCATCTTAAGTAGAGGAGGCAGTTTGAAGGCTTGTCCAACAGAAGTCTCCTAAAATAATAGATATCAACAAATTAAACAATCCTCAAATCTCCATGGTCTTCAGAGAGGAGGGTCTATGTGTCCAAAACCTCATTTCTTTTCCAGCTAAGCTACTTCATTCAGTAAAAAGGTCAAGTCTGCCTACAAACCTTGTCTTATCAACGTGAGTCATGTCACTCTTTGAAATGTTCCTGATTGAAAGTCTCCAATTTTCTGTGGAGTGAGGTTTTCTCTCTGTGTGTTCCTACTTCCTCCTTTTTTTATATCAGTATTTTGACTGAAAACAGTAAACTCTTCATTGTTAATAGACTGGTAAGATTTTTTAACATAAATACAAATCAAAAACAAGCTTGATATTTTAATTCATCTTCTCAAAAAGAGCAGTGGAAAAGGATGAGCAAAGTATTTCTTTTTCATTTAAACCCATTCCATACAAGGAAGTGACTTGGAGCTGGTCTCAGATATTTCAGCTCCTGTGTTTTTGTGGCAGGTTGTGCCTAGCTGTGAAACAGACAGAAATTAATTTCCAGTGAAGGATTTTCTAAAGTGGTATAAAGTGAGAGAGCAGGAATGTGTCAGAGCATAAACACAGTGCTACCTTTCTCTATCCTGCCTTGCTCTAGAAACAGGGATTTGCAACACTGGCAGAAGAACCATGGTGATTTCTCTAATGCTTGGAGGGCCTAGAGTGAGGCAGAATTAAGAGGAGGATCTCAGTTCCCATTATTTTTTAAAAAAAAAATCTAACCAAATATTTTTTAAAGCAACTTTTGTTTTTGCTGTTGTTTTCTTTTAGATATTTTTACTGTGATGATAATGCACCACTTATTCCTCTCATTCCCCTCTGCCTTTCTCTGCCTTGGTTTCTGGGAGTTTGAGAAGCTGCTGCTGCCACAGATCTTTCAATGAAAAAGATGCACAAAATTAGTCTGCAGGCCTTCCACATGGCATAGGAAAGCAGGAAGAAACAAGCATGGCATTCAAAGCTACAGCTGGAACGGTATGAATAGTTCTATACTATAACTATAATGCACTTCTACAGTGCTGGGATGCTTGAGCCTGGATGCTTCCTGCCTGCCACAGCTTCCCATCAGTGTTTCTGGCAGCTGAGCTGTCACTGCTGCCTTTTGGCTTCTCATTCCCTTTACATGCAAGGGCCACACTGTCACTGTTCACCTGTGTCCTCTCACACTACAGCCATCTCTGCTTGGAAGCTCTGTGATGCTGAGGATCAGAGGAAGATTTTGAGTACAGCTCTAACTGATTTTGCTTTGCATTTTAAAGCCTAAGGCAAATGACTATGATAGCAATTCGAGGTTAGAATTTTGGAGGGGGGAAGCATTCTTGGTGCCAGAAGAGAGAAATAAAATAAAAAAATTTCAGCTTCTCTACTTCTAAAGAAACTCCAATCATCTGATGTATTCCAGGGCAGGATAAAAAAAAAAGCAATAAAGGAAGAGATGAGATTTCTGGATATTAAACTTGCTTCTGACTCAATAATACCACAAACCAAACAGGAGAGGAAGTGTGGGGAGTTTTTTGTTGTTTTAAGGCAGGTCAGGTATGAATTTTTTGTGCTGACATGAGAAATCATCAAAGAGATTTACTATACCAAAGTAGATGTGCAAATGTCTAAGGTGGAAAAAATATTTCTCTTATATACAAAGATACTTGATAATAGCTTATCTGGGTCTCAGAAGCAGCAATAGGCCCTGTTCTAGGTCTTGGCTACCCAGGGCCTGTTCCTGCATGTCAGTGCCCAAAGTCATTGTGTCCTGCAGTGCAGCTTGCCAGCTTAGCCCATGACCATGCAATCGACTCGCAGTGATTTTCCTCTGTGCTAAGCCAATAAAAAATTTTCAACTCTATAGGGACCCCAAGGCTAAAGGTACATACATATACTAAAAGAGGAGGAGTAGGAGCAGATGGAAGATTTGAGGTTTATAATACAACCTTTGACACTTAACAACAAAGCACTTCAGGAATCCCCTGGAGCTTGATGCTACTAGACTGTAGCCAAGCTGTGAACTGTCCTTAGCAGCACAGCAGGAAAACATGACTTTTTTTGTCAAAACAAGTGAAGAAGTTGAGTCAGTTCACATCTATTAATGTTAATAGATTTACTGAGTTAATTAGACTCAGTAAAGCTTTTGCTTTCTCTCTAAGAAAAGAGTTTTCCAGCAAATTCAAATGCTAAGACCATTCATTTAGTATTATCTTGCTAAAATACTAATTTACATTTACTTAATCTAATGTAATAGTACTCAGTACTGGATCTCAGTGAAGATCCATGAAATATGATCACAGAACAATGTGAAGAAAAGCTTATTCTCTCAGTCAAAGACACTGTACAGGATACATCTTATTAAAATGCTGCACTGAGAAGCTGTCATTTTTATGGTGCTGCTAATTGACATCTCCTTTCTGGAAGTAGGAGTACTGTCACCTTTCAGGGCTCACATCAGTATTTATTACCATAGAGACCATAACAATGTCTCCTTACAAATGTTTTGGGTAGCTTTTCCTGCTAGCTACTTCTTTTCCTGAGCTATTGGGTTATAAAATAATTTAAGATGGAAGGAGTCCCTGGGGCAGCATGACTTAGACCATGTTGTCCAGAGCCTTCTGTAGTCTATTTGTGAATGTCTTCAAGGATGAGCAGTCCACAGTGCTTCACATCAACAGGTTAATTGATGATTTGAATCTAAAGAGGACTAGGCAAAATGTTGTGTTGTCGTTCATCATTTGCCTGCAGCTGCATCCTGCCTACTTCCATGGCTTTGTCCCTGTGCAGCATTAAATTAGTGTGTCTTACCTTTCCCCTGTGGTCCTGTAGTCCAGGGCTTGAACAAGCCACTGTATGATGCTGACATCCCAGAGCATATTCCATGTTCTCTGTCCTCCTCCTCAGCCTGATGGTACCCACACTCCATGGGACGCAGCAGAGCTGAGGCACTGGGCAGCACCCAGGAGCCGCTGAGCACGCAGACCTGTCCCTGTGCCTTTCCTCCTCGTGTCCCTGTGCTAGCCTGAGCCACTTCAGCTGGCACATTCAGCGTGAAGGGAGGCCCACAGTGAGCTATGGTTGGTTTTATCCAGGCCATGAGAAACATGAGTTAGTTTTTAATTTCTTAATGTCAGAATCTGCTTCTCAGCCTTGCTGAACTTCAGGCTGCAGTTCTGCGATGCCCTTTGCACTCCAGATAGGAGGAATAGATCCTCCTCAGAAACATTAATATGTATTGCTCTCAACATTTGACAGCTATAGGAAATAAATCTATTGTTGCTGAAAAATATTTGCTTCCTGAATAAAGTGGCAGTAGATATAAGGAATCCCACTGAGCTTAATAACCCCATGGCTCTGAAAAGCCACCTGGATCTGGCGATTAAAATACTGATGAGCTTGGTGAATTAATGCAGTAATGGTGCAGCATTGCCTTTCAACATTTAGCTTGACTGCTGTGTCTGGTATATTTACAGTGGGCTAATCCCCAGATTCACAAATGAAACTGGATTCCCTGGGGCATTGCGTGTGATTTTTTGTTTTTGTAATGGGAGATGTTGAATTGACGACAACAACCAGCTGTACCTGTAGGCTGAGGATGCCACAATGCTTTTATTTATTCTCCAAGTGTGACCAGCTTGCAGCCAGCATGGCCAGCAAGGTTCTTGTTAACAAAAATCCCTCAGTATCTGTTATAAATGCAACAGTGGAAGAAGTTTCATTACATTCAGAATGAGTCCACAACACTCTGAAGCCTGTGTTGGTGTATCTGCTACCACAAAGCTGAGTTCCTGGGGGAGAGCTGGACCTCTTCCAAGAAAGGCTTCAATAACATGGGAAATGGAAGGCAGGATGAGAAATACAACAATTGAGAGCAGACTGCAGAAGATGGATCATCAGACAGTATAAATTCTGCTGGCACCATGGATGTTAATGACTCATCAGGCCCTTTTCTTCCTTCAGGCCCATTTTGAGTAGAATATTGATTGCTTTACAGTAAGTTCTTGTTTACTGCAGCTAGATTCAAACACAAAGCTGCAGAATAATTTGGAAGTAGAATTAGAAGTTTTCTAGAAAAAAAGCCAACATATTTTACTTAGGCTCCAATTCCATACAGTTAGCCCTTAAACTGTTCTGTTTTTAAGGCATAGGCAAGAGCAAAGAAGAGAAAAGAAACCCCCAAAAGTGATCAGAAGAACCACTGACATTTCCAGTACTTCTGTCTGCAAGTGTTGTCACAAAAACAAAACAAAACCCCATAACTTTAAAAGCCCCAGGGACTAGTGCTGTAACTAGAGGAGCAGGACTGCAGAACTGGCATTGTGTCATGCACGTCAGATGGTTGAAAATGCATCAGGCTGAGTGTCTGGCAGCACGTGGCAGCTGTCAAAACCAGGACAATGTTTGTGTGCCTACAGGCTGTCTTCTCCATTTGCCTTTTTGACTCCTGCAGAGCTGAGCAGAAGCTGGAATTCAGAGCAGGGGACTTGAGGCAATGCCTCTGATGCCTCCATTTCCCCACCTTTATGTGCAGGTAGTGCTGTAAGAGCTGAAGCACATGAAGTATTTGTGCATTTCTGGATGTAAAGTGCCATTGAGAACATCTCTTGACAGTATTCACAGTCAGTGTTCATCCTTTTTTTCTGATGACAGGCCTCTGCATAGTTGAAATAGTCCCAAAACATAATTGATAGCAAAATATACTCTACTGTGTACTACCTGTACTGCTTGCTGGTCCAGGCATATTCTGTGCACCTGAGAAATGATACACTATTAGTTTGTTGTTCCTGTTTTCTCCCTCCTGAATTTCCAGTGGACTCAGGGCAATTCAGGTCATACAAACAAGAAGTTATGCTTTGCATCAGGAATTTCTGAACCTCAACTTCCAACAGAACACATGGGTAAGCTAATAAAAACATGGAAATAAAAGGCTTTAGAAAGGTCAATAAACTGCTCTTATGCAGGAAGTAGTAGAATTTTAACCATAATTTTTTTTTCACCATGAATTATTAACATATGCCATAAAAATGTTATAAACAGAGGACAAACAGGACATTCTGAGAGAATTTCAGAGTTTGATATTTTCACCTAAAACATACCCTCTTTAATGATACAGCCATTAAAACAGGGGTATCCATAAAAGCTGTTAAACATAAGGAATGTTACTCTCTTATGGCTACTTTAAAATCCAAAGAGACTGAATCTTGTCTGTTCCTTATGTGATAATGACAAAGTTTATCATTTTACCATTATGACCAAGAAATTAAGCTGACTGCTCGGGAGAGTAGTCAGACAAACTGGAGTGTTACCTGAGTGTCCTCTACTGAAACTGCTCTTCTAAGATACTCAATGAATATAGCTCTGCCAAAGACAAACATTTTTCTTTTTACAAATTTAACTCCTGTCATAAGTACTTCTCAAGGAGAAAAAATGAAACCTTTCCTGGAAAATAGTTTCAAGGCATATGTTCTGAACCTTAGCATCAACAGCAGCAGTCTTGCTTTGCCTTGTTATTTTCTAATAGGCTGAGCAACACAACCATTAGCTTTGCCTCGGTACAAAAGTTGCTTTAAAGAGGTCGTAGAGAGGACTTAGTTGTTCTGCAATGTTTCCAGGTTTGCCTGCCTCCAGGGAAAAACATAAATAACTCCAACACTAACCTGGAATAAATAAGGAGGGAACTAGTTCTTGCTCCAGCAGACACAGGATTCTGATTCCCACAATTAGAATGGGGAATCTTCCCCTGGCCAGCCCCACCCAGGAGCAATCTGCCTTCCCAGGCATGCAGGCTTCTGAACTTCCAGTTAGAAGAAATCCTAACCTGGCCTTGCACACTGAGGAAGAGCAAGAAAGGAAAAGAACAAAGCCTTGACTAATGCTTTCAGCTCCTCTCCTTCTCTAGACTGCAGTTTATATAAATGCCAGCAATGACTTTCATTCCTGAGGCTATTGATTTCCCAGCACCCTGCCCTTAAATCCATCCAGGCAGAGAATCACGCATGAGAAAAGAGAGAAAAGACGGGCTGTAATTGAAGGCAGCCACTTTCATAACCTCTCAGTTGCTACAGACCAGAGCAAACAGCCTCAGTTTGGTATTGGATTTTAGAGGATATCAGCAGCTATGAGGATTGCAGGTGTGGATATTTGGTGAGGCCATTAGTCCCCAAGGGGTTCAACCCTAAATTTGTGATCACCTTACAGAAGCATCCCTGAGGTACATCACAGCTCTCAGACTGCAAAAAGGTGAGAAAAGGCTTTTGACACAAGTCATCCCAGCCTTCTAGCTCAGCCTCCTGCAGAGTGAGGTCTCCAGTGGGGGGAGTTTGAAAGCTTTGATTTTCTTGATTCAACCACCAAATAAAGCCCTAGCCCTCATCTGAATGACAGCCCACAAGCCCAGTCAAAGGTATAGGCAACAAAACCCCTCAGTTAGCCATCACCCACAGTCCTGCTGGTGGTCAAACCCTACTAAATGCATGAAAAACTTCTGGGCTTTGTGAGAATTTCTTTATAGCCTTCACAGAAACCATGATTTGGCACAAAATCTCCTCAGAAAGAAATTAAAACCCCTTGCTCCTGAAGATAATCAGACACTTCTCACCCACTGGATCCTGAAACCATGGTGAGGGCTGCCTCCTCCAGAGCTGAGTGGGTGAGGGACAGCCCTGGCACAGAGCAGAGCCAAGTACCTTTAGCATTTGCAGAGGGAATTCCCATAATTTTATTTCCCATGGAAAATATTGTTACACAAAACAATACCCCTAAAAGTGAAGAAAAGGGTGGACAGCCTGAGTTCTGCCCAGGCTGTCACTGAGTTTCTGTTTGGTCTTAGGGCTAGGGTTGGCAGACAGAAGAATAGCAGAAGGCTGCAAAGTGATGTAAGAAGAAAGCTGGGGTTGATGACAGCCAAAGGCTTTGCCCCTTGTGAAGGACAGGACCTGCTTCCTGAACTTAGGAAGATGCTCAGACCAATTTTCCTCAGGTCTGGAGAGGCTAGAGCAGGTACATGAATGTGTTAGCCTAGGCTTTTCTGTTGTTTGGTTTTGTGGAAGGTGTCTGCACATTGTGGTGGAGCTATGACCAGTCGTGACATTAGGCTTAGAGCAGAACGTGGAAAATATTTTCAGAAGAGAGATGAGGCCTGCATCTTCTACAGGATAAAGTGAATGATGGAGAGATCTGGCAAAGTTTAGTGCCTGAACACTAGTTGAACAAAAATTCAAAAAAGTATACTTTGATACTTTGCACTGACTCCAGTGCTTTAGAATAATTTGAGCAGATGTGTGTATCGAGCAGAAAAATAACACATCTGTGTGCTGTGCAGGCTGAACATGGCATGGATGTAATTAAAACTCTGCACCTGCTGCTTAAGTGATTGTATAAATCTGACATGAGCAACATTAGAACAGTTAACAGAGGTGCCCAAGGCACAGAATTTTTAAAGGTGATGACAGCTCTGCTCTGACCCAAGTGGGTGGGAAAGAGAAGGTGGCCAAATGCAGGGCAAACACCCATGGCCTCCTGTGGGGAAGGGGGAGACACTGCTTTCCAGGGAGGGTTTCATGGCACAAGGAGTGTAGGGGCTGTCTAAACTGGGGCTCTCTAAAGCAGGGTATGCACACATCAAGGCTGCACAGTACAAGCCATGAGGGGGTGGAAAGAAAATAATTTTTGTACATTAATTAATTTTTAAATTTTAAAAAAAAATTACCTATATCTCATCCTAGTTTTATTTCTATTGTTGTGAAATTGGTACAGTCCTACATTTATTTATACATAAATAAATAAATACTGGGGGGAGGTGTTCAAAATTCTTTTACTGCCCAAGCAAAGTAGTTTTGGCATCACTGGTCTAATTTCCCATGAACAAATGCTAGGGGAGGGAGGGCCTAAAATCCTGCTTCTCTTTTAACTTCAGCCATGCGCTAGCAGCTTACTTGATACAGAAACCCACGTCTTTATTTGGGTCCCAGCTTGCTGCTCTGGCTACAGATACCACTCTGTTTCTTGTCAAATGGCCTCTGTTCTACTGCATGTGGAAATTTACAAAAGATTTAAAGAGAGAACATAATTTTCTATCCCCTTTGGTTTCCCCATGTTGCTTCCCTGCTTTTCGGTGCAGCCACAGGTGGGAGCTACTGACTGGCTGCTCTGCTCTCACTCATACAAACAACCCTGACACCAAACATAAAATGTGATGGCATGGCCAGCATCTGTTATTTTACAACAAACATTACAGGAATAGGTGTGTGACCTGCTGCTGACAAATCCATGATACCCATAACTGGCATTGCACTGGGCCACTGTTTCCATGATTTACACCTTCTGAAAGCTCTGCACCAAGTGCTGCAGAGAGCCAAGGGACTTTCTGCCTTTATAACAGAAACAGAGGGAAGATAACAACAAAAAACACATGTGAAAAATAAAAAGACATTTGAGAAAAATTATATCTAACATTGGAGATTAAAATTTGACAAATGTATCACAGGGGGGAGCAGGGCTTTTTTGTGGTGGATGGATTTATACTGATTGCAGCCACTGGTGTTGCAGCAGGGAAAGCCCTGCTGGTATCAGTGAGCCATGGTCAGAGCCTTTGCAAATGCACGGAGACAGTGCAAAAACAATCAACTTGGCTTTTTATTGTACAGATAACCATGGCCATAGGGCTGCATAAGGAAGTGCTTCTTGCAGCGTTGCAGCATTTTGTCTTGCCAGCCCTTTCACCATTGTTAGCAATTTGTACATCTTTTTCTACAGAGATGTTGCAGGGATTAAATCAGTTGTCTGCAGGGTGTCAGTCTGTGTCAGTGATTCCCTACAATTGAGAAAAACTGTCTACAGTCTTCTCTTTTTTCTCTTCCATGCACGTCAGCCCAATATCTAAGTCTGCAAAATAGATCTTACTCTGGTTTTGATGCAAGCTCTTTACTTTTTTGCTCTTCAGCAGGAAGAAAATACAAGCACAATTCCTGCAACTTCAGTGAAACTAAGCCAGCTATGATTAGTTCATGAGCTAGCTATGCATTTTTGTACTCCACATTGCATTCCTCATCTCACAACTGCTGCTGCCATGCAAGAATCTCATTTATAATTTTGTTGTTAGATGAATCTCCACAAGGAATCCTTCTCATTCTCCCTTTCCCAGCAGATGAAATGCAGACAAACTGCAGTACCTGATTTATAAATTTTATTCTCTCTATGGAGCCAGAAAGCAGTAGTCACACGTATGAATCTCAAGATAATTCCTGTCTAGAAAAATTAAATTAAAGCTTTTCAGTTGAAGATGCTTACGGTACAGAAATAGACTGTTTCTAGTCAGCAGGATTAAAGGAAAGAAAAGCTCAGCAAGAATGAAGTTGCATTGCAGAGTTATCTCTATCTAGGCAGCAGACTGTAATTTCCATAAACTAAAGAGAAAATTCTCTTCTTGTCACTGCTTTTCAGGTCAAAGACCCATTTTTAAATTCCCTTATCTTCTCTTTCTTTTCCTTAATACCCTCCCTGTCTTCTCTTTTGTGCTTTATTTGAGAATCAAAGAACAGTAAAGTAGAACAGCAGAAAAACAGAGTCAATGATTTTATGGTACATTTAGTTGCTTATTTAATAGCATATTTTGCAAGTGCAAACTTAACAGAGAGGGAGAAATGCCCTTTAACAATACTACCAATTGCAAGCCATGCTCTGAATGGCTGTTATTCTCTCTTGGTCTCTTAAAAGCAACACATAAGCTGTTTTTGACTAAACTGGTTGTCCTGTAGACCTCACTAGCTTCTCCTTACTCTCTTTAATTCCTCCCTTGACCCAGCCCTTCCTTTGTGCACTCAGCTGCTGGAAATTAACCTGTCACTGGCAGTTACAAAAGTCAAGTTCAGCTTTGAGGCAGATAAACTGTGGGATCCAGCTCATTGCATGGCCATGTGAGCACTGGTACCAGCTGGAGGGACACCACAACAACGTGGGGCCCGTGTCAGGCTGAAAGGTGACTGAGGAAAGATGAAACCACCTCTTTTGACACTAGCCCACTCTTAAATAGGCTTTCAGGGATGGCAGAGCAGAACCTTGAGCCAAGCAATGTGAATGCAGTCATGAAGCGCCCCTGTCGAAGCACAGCTGTTATCTATTGCATGTTGTAACAGGTGTCTGAGCTATCACAGGCAGTCAATTGTCCTAAATGTAGTAAGAGAAGAAACCATTGTTAATGAAACACTGAAATTGTAAAAAAGAAGTGTCATTCTAGTCTTTGATTCAAAGTCTCAAGATGAGGAAAATTAAAAATGAGGAGTAAAATCCTGGATCTCTTACAGCCGAAGGAGCTACCACGGCAGAGTCACGTTTACACTCCTGAAGTAGTGGTATGAACATGGACAGTGCAGGGTATGAAACTCATGGCTTTTCAAAAATCCACTGAGATTAACCAGAAAATGTAGAAGATTAAATTTTTCTTCCTGAGGTCATAGGAGGAAGTTCTGGAAAACCAGATTGTCACTGTCTCCCTTCTCTTTGCAGAGCAGCCATATGACAGGGTATGTTGTCCCCTGGCAGTGAGATACAGCACCCTCCATCACACTGCAGAGGACCCCCAAGACTTCCTGCATTATTTGTTAAAATTATTATTTTTTGCTGTTGATAGCATTATTTTTTTACCTTTACTATTGCTTTTACTGTGATGATGCTGTATTTTTAACATCTCAGTTCTCAATAAGTAATTAAATAATATCTTTGCCAATTTCTGAATTTCACTATCATTGTTCAAAAGAATAAATACAGGAAACATTCAGTTTCTATTTTTCCATGATAAAAAACAATCTTAAGAAATTGTATACATACCTTCAAGAACAATACCATCAATAAGGTTATCCAAGCACAGAAAAATGCAGGCAAATGCTCGTGCCTTTCCTATCGTGAGCATGTGATATAACCATATTTTTGATGGAAAAACTGTTGCAGAATACCTACAGTAAATGCATACTCAAAAACTATTTGCACTCCTTTGTTTTATCCCAAATACATATGCTTTTATATGTGAACAAATATCAAAATATGTAAGAGATTAACTGCAATATATGCACATCTCTATGCAGAAGGTAGGAGAAAGATACATGAACACTCTGAGCATAAATTATTTTATGCATATTTTCTAAATTCTTGCTCAGTAGTAAATCTATTTATCCACATGCCTTGATATCCAAGTAAATTATTCAATTAAAATACCCCTGGTTTGTCAAGCTGGCACATTTTTCAACTAAATGAATAGAAGGGTTTTCGGACTCAGCCTCATTAAGCTATTTAGGGATGGTACTTAGCACCAAGGAAAAGCAAAAAAGGAGAAAATGATCCAAGCAGCCTGCAAAGCTGACTACTTCTAAGTGCCTTTGGCTACAGCCCAGGGTAACCACCACACAGCCTCCTAACCCAGCTCCAGAGCAGCCCAGCTGGGGGCTGCCTCGCTGGCAGAGCAAGTCTTTTTCTTTGTACAGCTTTCCATCATGTGGATGAAGACATCCTCTAAGTTAATGCCATCCCATTTTTGTCATGACATGATTTTGTACATCTCTCTTTACTATGGGAGGTGTCAGGGCAGCCTGGGAGTTGCTGTGGCCCTGGGAGCTGGGGTGAGCAGCACCCATAGGGACAGGGGAGCCCATGGGGACTGCCACTCTCATGTACCCATATGCCAGGTCTCAGGAGCCATGCTCATTGCAAGCCCATGGGATAGCAAGAGAAGGCTGGTTTTGCTGACACTGGTGTTCTGTGCAACTAGAAGAAATGAAAATAGAAAAGCAAAATATTATTGTAATAGCAGGAGAAAACATAACCATATTTTATACTAATGAATACTGGCTGGGAAACCCCTTTGCATTTACCAGCAGTTTTTAAACATGTCAAATATTATATTTTTGTATACTACCTGCACTTCTGCACTTCTGCACAATTTTCACACAGTACCTGTAATGAAATTTTGATAAGGTTATCTGGGACTTTCTATGCATAATCAGTGGTGATTGACTCACAGCTTCTGGGAGTCTAGAGAAAATATATACATGGCAGTTTTTGTAGCTCTTCACTTTAAGCACAGTTACAGACATCGCTGTATGTTTGTATCAGTATGACTGAAAATGAATGCAAAAAAGATTTTATTCTTATGCTAGATCTTGCCACTATAAAGACATCACACACTTGTTCTACAATGAAAAGCAGGTCTACATGGCATATTTGTAGGTTAAGCTCTGAGCAAAAAGCCTGTTTGATAGAGTTTTGCACATAGCTGTTGTAAATTCTGTTTTATCCTTGCTAATTTTGTCTCTGCTTTTGACTGAATAATAAATCCCCATTGAGTATCTGAATCCTTAAATGCTGGCAGAACTTGTTGAGTGGAATATCTACCAGTGTTGTCCATGCTGCCAAAGAGAAAAGCAACTCCTTTATGCTGTACAGCTCAAATCCAACCAAAGCCTCTTCTCCAAAGCCTTTCTGAGGTCAATTACAGGTATTTGTCAAGCTCAAGCTAATTAAATTTAAAAAGGCCACGTTGTTAATAAGATGCAAATTTGGGCGAAGGCCAGAGAGGGCTGGTCCTATCCCTCACTAACACACAGGGCAGAAAGAGATGTGTCCTTTGGGCTGTCCACGGGGAGGCATGACTGCTTTCTAAGCAAGGCTTCCCTTCTCTGCTCTGTGCAATTCACAGAGCCTGATGCCAGCCCAGCTGCAAGCAATGGCAGACCCACAGACTTTCCCCTTCCACACACAAGTTTTCCTTGGCCAGCAGCCTTGATCAGGGAGCCCTGGAGTGTCAGCCTAGGGTCAGATTTAGTGTCTTTTAACCAGCACAGAAAATCTGGCTTCAGCTTTTTTTTTACCCCCTTCAATTTGTCACTGACTTCTGAAGAGCAGCTGGTATTTACTGATGGAGAACATGTTGGCATTGGTCAGAGAAGGCAGAACAGACTCAGAAAGAGAAAGAAACACAGGAGGAAGGTAGCATAGATGGAAGAATAAAGGTTAGGACCATAAGGAAGAAGATATGGAGGAAGTTAGTGTGCTGTTTAACTCTGTAACACTATTGATTGACTGCGCTGATTCAGGAAGACATATTGCTATTAAAATATTTGTAGTGTTTAGAGGCGTCTCCTGCAGAGCTTTATTCTTTCTTCCCTCAACAAGCATTGTGAATATCCTCTTCTCCGTGCACAAAAACTGAACTTTTATCTTATGCTTACTAGGCTGACACGAAGCCTTTTGAGCTGCAGTTTTCTCAGGAAGAGTCAGCAACACCTTCAGTTTTGTGTCTGCAGAGGGGTAGCCTGAGAGAAGAAGCAGCAGCAGGAGAGGTAGCCACAAGTCTTCTGTAAGGTATGTGCTGGGTCCCACTTCATAGGCTGATGAGTTTTTGAAACAATGCCTGGTTGTACCGTGGCTCTGGGGCGTCACAGAAACAACAGAGCAGCGAAGGCTTTGCACCAAGAGGGAGAATTTGGGCTGCACCCCAAGTTCATCCCAAAGGCCCCAGATGCCTGTGCTGAGTTGGTTACTCCAGAGACTTGGAGAAACTGTCCTACCCACCAGGGCCCTGTGAACTTCCTGAGTTTCAAGTGCAATATAAAACTTTTTGCAATGTTCCTAATGCCTATTCATTTGTGTACATTTATAGGAAAAAATATATTCAAGAGAATGGGTCACACAAAACTACCCTGCCACTCTTCAGGGCCACTCAAAACTACAATTTCCCCATTTCATGTAAGGAAAATACATGAGGTAACATCATATTGCTCCAAAGCCAGGGTTTTGGATGGCTGTAATCAGCCTGAGCACCAAAGTCACACCTGTATACTCAAGTAAAGCCAGTCTGTCACGGCACCTATGTCGGTCCCAGCACCCTCAATTCTATTTACTGAGTGCTTATCCGAAAAGGAAATGGAATAAATCTGTCAGTGACAGTCTTAAATTACCTCCCACTGTGCTCTGAGCAAGTGCTGGATGCTGTTTCCTGGTGAAGGAGGTTGTGCAAACTGACACTTTGCCTCTCTTGAAGGAGTCTGGCTGTGGAGCCCCCAGAGGGCCAGCTCCTCACCAACTCACCCCACAGCCCCAGCACCCAGGGTGCTTCCTTCCTTCTGTGCAGGCTGCTTTCCAGGAAAAAAAACTCAGGATAAATGAAGTGCACTAGGGAGAATTGCTTGCTGACTGTATGAGACTCTGGTAGGACATGCCCCTTTGACACTGAAAGGTGTGACTGCAGGTCCTGTAGTTACACCTAAGTTAGTGCTAAATGGGGCAGCTCAAAGACTGGTGCCACTGAAGCACCTGTTCACCTGGGCTCACTGCCTGGGGGCTGGAAATCACATTTGCTTGCAGATTTGGCTGACAGTGCTGCAGCACAAGTGTTTCATGCCTGGCTCAAACATCCTGTACATCCTGGATTCTCAACACTTTGCTCTTTCCCTTTTATCACCTACTCTCTAGTGCTGGCACTGTCTTGGTTTTTGTGAGTCAAATGGTCAGGGATTCAGAGACAGTGAGGCCAGAAAGGCTACCACAGATATCTGCTTTGATCCTCTATAATAGACAGAGCACAGGATTGCTCTGACTCAGTCTTTGCTACACTCAAGCTTTTAGACAAATCTATTATGAGTCAAATGCATCAAGAACTGGCAAATTGAACAGTGTGTGTGTGTGTGTGTGCACTGACCAGCTGGTGTCTGTGCTAGACACCATGACACACAATCACAGCTGCCCTCCTCTGAGTAAGGACACGATTCAGCACAGTGCTCTGCCCCATTGCTGGGTGTCAGGACACTTATGGATTTGTCATATCTTTGAGATTTCTACTTTCCCACTGCCTCACCCTAGTAATACTGGTTGTAACTGGACAAACATGCTGAAGATATTTAAATATGCCTGAGTTGGAAAGGAAGAGGAAAAACAAGGGGTGGAACTGAAAGATGCATAGACTTTGCTATCCCTAGGAAAGCATGTGAAAAATACCCTGTATTTGGCCAGCTCAATTTTCCTTCTTTTGTATTTATTTTTCAGTGTGAACACTAACTATCATATCTCTCTTCCCCATGTTTAAAAAGCAAGCATGTCCCTGGACAGCATACATCTGAGTAAACTAAATAGGTTAGATCCCTTGCTCTCTTTCTCAAGAGACATGTTTTTCAGTCCCTCAGTAATTTCTCTGGTCCCTTCCTGAATCTTCTCCAGTTTCATCAACATCTTCCCTGAATTTGTAGGCATCAGATGAGACAGAAATTTCAGCAGCAGCCTGCCTGTGGGTACGACACAAACCTCTCTGTTCCTTTTCCTTTGTACTGCTATAATCAGGATATAGGAAAGATGATAGAAAGTGATTTTGCCATCATCATTCTGAAGCTCATGTTTGGGAGGTGATGGGCCAGGACCTCCAGCCTCCACTACAGCCCTCCCCAGAACTCAGCTTGCAGTCTTTGTGGAGACATATTTCCATCATAGGCCACACTCAAATGTATATTGTATACTTGTATCTTATTTACTGACAGGTTCGTATTGCTTTATATCAGAGACCTGTTTTCTTCATAATTAATTAGTGCACCTTTTATTTCTTTTAACATTTGCAGATGACTGCACTTCTCCAGGTTGTTACTGAAGTGTCTTAAATGGCATAATGTTAAAAATTTGTCTCTGTGGGAACCATTAGAAATGTAACCATGAAAACAAAAGTCCCCATTACATTCTGAGACCTACCAGCAAATTTTTAATCCACTCTGCCTCTTAATCAAAATGCCATGCTGTGCCACATCATACACCCTGCAGAGTCTGTTACAACAACCCCAGCTGGATTTCACAATCAATCTCGCAGTATTATCAACAGATAACAAGCCACTTTTTCATAATTGCACTTTGTTCAGCATTAAGTATACCACTTTTTAAAAATTTTTTGTTAGTTGACTCTTGGATCAGCTATAAAGTATTTTACCTGGATTCATTTCAGGCTATTGAACTTATAACTGCATGGACACTTTTATTTTCAGGGAAGATTGGCAAGATATAGCTGAATACCTGGGGTTTTTTTTCTATAGGTGCAGCAATAGATTTTATCCAAGATATCATGTGACCTTGGCTGTATTGGTGTGTGGAGACATCTGCCTTTTTGTCATCTGGGAAGCTGCTGAGTTTGGTCCACTGCACTAGTCCTTTGCTTTTCCTGGGCTGAAAACTTTAGAAACCAAACATTTTGATCTCCGAGGTCAGACAAGATTTATCCAGAGGGAAAGGAATGGAGCAAACCTCAGGCTTGATATCAGGAGAGCAGAAGAATATGCAGGGAGGTTGTGATGCTGCAGAGAGAATGGCTGGAGGTCCCACACTGGCAGCATCACTTTTGGGGTCCCTGTGCAGGACACAAATTCCTTCCATCATGCTCATTGCTGTTGCTTCCCTGAGCTCCTGTTCTCTGTGCTTCCAACTTTTTGTGGAGGTGTAAAAGTCCTGTGTGTATCTCTACACTCTGTTCCTTTTTGTCCCACTTTAGTTCTTCATTAACCAGTGCTGGAAGGGATAGAAACTATCCTGTTGTCCTTTCATTTCTTACTCTGGTTCTAGAAAAGACATTAACTCTACTTAAGAGTTCAAGTTCTACCGAGATTTCCTGAAAAAACAAACTTTCTCTACCTGAAGGTCATGGCTGTTGCCTGCCTGAGATTTGTCTGCAACAACAACAACAACAACGTTGTTCTTCTATTTTTACCTTTGGTTTCCTCAAAAGGGGTTTGACATACAGCACAATTGCAAAAGGTGGGGAGGCCTCCTAGCTAGAGCCTGAAGCCAAGCACAATAGTTTTGGTGAAGCTGTGAGCCTGTATTCATTTTCATTAACAGAATGTGGAGTAGAGCTGAAGGTGGTATTAACCAGAACAGCTGGTGTGTGTGTCTTCAATGGACCTGTCCCTGCCAACATCTCTTGTGGCTCTGACGCTGAAATGAAGGACATGCTATACAAACAGATATAGGTGTGATTATTTTTTCTGATGAATCCAAAATAAATGGAGAATTTCGATAAATCCAAATAAATGGAGAATGGGGTTGGTCCTTTATGTAGAATGAATTAAATAAAGTAGCTGAGATAACAAATGTGCCCTGTAGCCCTTCACAGGCATGTAGAAAGTAAACTCAGCTCTTTCATTAAAATGATTTGGCAGTAGAACTGGATTTGTTGGGTCCTTGTAGTCATGCCTAAGACCTTGTCCCAGTTTCTTCCTTTCCCCTTCTACCTGCTCCTTTAGTAGCTGTCTGAATAGCTGTACAACAAAGAAAGGGCTGAAAATCAGATACATTTTTTTCTAAATAAAGCAGCAATTTAAAATCCCCTACATGAATAAATAATCCATATGTTGCCTGAATCTTTTATGACATGAATTCCAAAAACCAACTTAAAAAGCTTTCTCTGTTGTTTTGGAACTGGGTCAGAAAACTCGCTCAGGGAATTTTTAATGAGCTAGGCAGCCTCCCAGCTCTGGGTTACTGGTTCAAGCCTGAATCAGGTTAGTAGGCAGCAGAATTTGTCACTGCAGCTGAAGAAGCCAGACACACTCCTCACCCCAGACACCCACGTTGCCATGGGCACTAGTGGCACGATGAGCACAAAAGCACAGGGAAAAATGGGGAAAGGGTCTAGAATATGAGAACTGCTGAATCTCCTTTCATTCAACACCTGCCCTTTAACCCGTGCCCCAGCTTGGATGTTGCCCTCCTGTGTCCTTAGTTTCTTCCAGCACTTTCTCCCCTACCTCCAGCTGTAAAGGGACCATTAACCTCAGCTGGCTCACAGATAATGAAATAACTGCTTTTGTCAAGGGAGATCTTAATGCACATAAATAGATAGCAGTTAGCAAAAGCTGAAAATATATTTTTTTCTGGAGCTGTGAATCTTCACTGTTGACAAAATTACCAGGCTTGATGTTGTCTTGACCAACACAGACAGCCTATTTTTGACCCTTTATCATTGCTCTGTAGATCTTGTATAGACTAACTGTGCCCATGTTTTTCAGTGTTTTTCTCAATAATTTTACTACAATTGATTCTTTCATTATTTTTTCTTCCTTTCTTTACCATGCTTACTCTGTCCTTTTAATTTGCCAGCTTTTCCTTCCTAATTTTCCTAATTCTCAAAGGAAGACAGAGCTACTAGGGTCACATTTCTTTCACCAGTTCTGGCTATTGCAACCCTTGCTGTCATTCCAGGCTCTCCCATCAAACCGCTCAAACACTTCTGTTTCCTTCCCAGCTTTCAGACATTGAATGCAATCAGTCCCACTGGTTATCATTCCACAATTCACCCCCAATGTTTTGATTGATAAATATCTCAGATATCTCATCTTAATGTTCGCAGGCTGAGTCCCACAGCCCTCATGTCCCACATGGATGCAGTCAAGGGACCATGGAAAGGACATGGAGATATGAGGAGCTACCCAAAGCACAGCTCTTTAGCAGCTTCCTAGCACCCTGGCTTCCCTGGCTGACTTCCCATCTCAATTCCATCCTCCTTTTTTCTGCAAAGTGGGGTTCTGGCAAAGGCTGCAGTATGCTGGGATCTGTTGCAATATGGAGTCTGTGGACTGAGCAGTATTTGGGTCACACTGTTGTGACAAGTTTTTTTCTGTTTCTCCTATATTCCAGGCATGTACGTGTCCTGGTAAAAGCAGAAAGGGAGCTCAGGTACTGCATGGGGCTCTGTCATCAAACAAGTGGCCTGCACGGGCTGTGAGTCCTCCTTAAGTGCTTCCTCCAGCCCTGACCCTGCTCTGGCAATGAGGAAAGCGCTGCCAAAGGCTCAGAAAGGAACACCTATTTTTTCCAGTTACACCTTTTTATTATGAAGGATTGGTAAGTTTGTAAAATATATCTTTCACAAGCTAGAAGAAAACAATTAAGAATTAAGATGTGGATGCAAAATGACATTTCTTTTGTGTGTTCCACAAAATGATAAAAACTCTATTGAATCACTGATACTACTTCACCAGCGTGACTCACAGAAAAGCCTTAAGGAAAAAAGATGGAGCAGAAAGAAGGGAATCGTGGAAATGCATTTGATCAGATCTGTACTTTTTGGTATTTTTAGACACATCTGCAAATACGTACAAAGCAGCTTTTAGTGCTGTACCTTATGCTATCTGACCGAGACACTAATTTTATAGAACCCTAAAAAAATCAATAGTAAAACTTTCAGACTGTGCTAGACAGGATGGCTATCTGCTCACAAATCTCATTTTCCAGTTGTCCAGCTGCTGGGAATGAGAAGATCACCAAACAAAACAGTTTCTGTCAGGTTTAAATACTTCCCTTAGCTGTATTTGTGGGGCTAAGAGGATGGAACTAGTTAGCATAGTGGGACAGCCAGTAAAGAACTTTTTTTTTCCAGGATGGTAAAAAAGGTAAGGTGTTGTTCAGACATGACAGCCAGAGGAGTTTCTGCCTCTGGGAGCTAACCCAGTCATTAGAAATCACACTCTTCATGCACATTTCAGTGGAATGTGATTATGCCCTAAATATCCAAACACAGCATTTTTCCTATGCTGAAAGGAGGCTGTGAATTACGCTGGAAAAATTTTTTAAAAAGAAAATGACTAATAAGAAATAGAATAGAAGTAAGAACAGACAATATCTGGTAGTTTATTTTACTTCTTTCTTCTGTCATATGGAGAGCAAAAACAGAGGTATTTACTGAAAAGGTTATTTTCTGAACACAGAAAATAATGCCAAAATATGCACTCCTAATGCAGTGACATCTTTGCATTAAGAAATGAGTGTTAGTTAGGGTGAAATAGGACGAGTAAATGTCCTGTCACTCCCAGCTAAACCAGAGTCAGGCATTTAGGATCTTTTGGTGCACCTGAAAAGTCAAGGTTAGGGCTGGGTGAATTACTCAGAAAAGGCCATTTCTGGAGAGAGGAAGGAAGGAAGGGAGGAAGCCCTGAGGAGACAAGCCTTAAGGACACTAAACATAAAGGCAGAGGAAGGCTGTGAAACCTTGACTCCACTTACTTGAAGGAACTTGTTATACTAAATAAGCTATACACCCAGAAGAACAAAATGTTATTTGGACAGGGTCTGGGTATAAACAGATTATTTCTGAAGCTCAGTGAGGAACAATTTGACTGATCTCTCCCTGTGAGGGCCCTTTGGCACCAAACTCAGTATTATTAAAACTTAGGGGAAAATAACTTATATTAGCTTATTTAGAGATGCAGAAGATGGTTAGTAACAATCAAAAGGCTGTTTGAAGAGACCTGGAAATAATACAAGACTGAAGGAAACTGGTAAGGTCACTGAACCACAGATCTCAGCAATTGCATCAGGTGATCCTTTTCTTAAGGGCTTTGTTTCAAGCCTGGTTAGGTTCAGGACTCATACATGTGCTGGTCATTCACTATCAGGCAATTTAAATAAGGGACCACTACTTACACAGATGACATATATTTGATTTTTATCTTTGTCACAGTTTAACATGTATTTGACATGCATTTTGAAGTATGTGTCATCAGCACTATGATATGTTGATGACACATGCTGAAAAATGCTGTGAGGGAAAGAAACTTCCTGGGGAGTAATTACCCACAAACAGTCCTTTGGTGATTTCTCAGGGATGTGTAATGCAATGACATTGGACTAGTCTTGTATCAAATTTTTAGTTCTCATCTGCCTTTCTAACAGAGAGAAATATATTTTTAGGCAGTAAGGATTAGTATCTTAGGTAAATATTTAATGATGAGAAAGTTGCTTTCCTCTGGTCCAGATCTCTGGATGTGTCTCACAATAGCTCTGTAATACTTAGCTACACAAATGAGCAACTCATGAAACACCATGACTCAGAGGTGGACATATCTCACTGCATTTTGGGTTGCCTGACTTGCTTTTACTTTGAGGGGTTTTTATTCAGCTTTCTGCAAACTCAAAATTTCTGTTCCCAGAAAGGACCTTGCAATCTGATAAGTACAAGCAATTTGTTCCAGCACTGATCAGACTGAACACATGCATGTTTTGTTCTTTATGTTTCAACAATGGAGGCTTTGTGGTAGGGCATGGCTCCCTGCCACCCAGGAAAGAAAGGACACAGCGAGCCCAGCGCCGGTGCAGCCGTGTGGGCGAATGCCGCGCCAGGCTGCGCTTTCCGGGCACTCCCTGTGCCAGACATCCATACCTGCTGCACCACTGAATCCATAAATGTCACCTACTGCTGGTCTGCAAGGGCAATTCATGGGTTTTTAACAAATAGAAGTGTGATAGGGGGAATTTGCATTGACTTCCTAATAGCAAAATTTTTGTTTAAGGAATTACAGGTGACGTCTGGACTGACACTGCCATTGTCACCACTGCTTCCAGTTGCCCTGCAGTCCCTCAGAGGAGGACAGCAGGCTTCAAAACAGGCAGGTAGCTACACTGAGGGACTACATTTACAGCTAAAGCTGTGAGATATTATTCCTGAAGACACTTCTGTGACCTTTCTTCACAGATAATTTTTTGCAAGTGTTTGCAGAAGAAAAAGACTTTCCTTCCTGGAGGAGAAGGATAGCTTCAGCCACGTAAACTCAGGGGTTTTTTTTCTTTCTTTCTTTTTTTTTTTTTTGGTGGAGATTTTTTGAGAGGAGACAAAGAAAAAGATAACTGATCCCAAAGTTTCTTTGTAACATTTTGAGACTGAAACATAAAAAATCAAATGTCAAAACTTTTAGACTGAAACACCAAAAAGCAATCACACTGAGACACAGCCTATTAAGTCTGTTCTTCATCTTTCCACCTCTCTATTTGTTGTCCATTTTCTCACTTGCCTCAACCCAGATGTATTCTTGCCTCATAGAGCAAGAAAGAAGGGCTAAATAGTGATAAAAGGTCAGACTGGGGTGAAAAGAAATGGAGAAATGGAAAAGATGAAGAGGAGGGAAGAAAAAATGGGCAGGAATTTGGTATGTGTGTCCTACATCCTCTGAACTTAGATCTCCCCGTCTCCAAGGTGCATAATTACACAAGGATCTTCCTGGGCCTTGGGGTGTAGGTCCTGCTGCTACTGTGCAGTGCCCACCTCAAAGTATTCAAGTGCCGTCTTTAACAGCAATTTGAGTTTTATCCCTCACTACTGGGAGCAGCACTTCTCAGCTTGGATGCTTAGATGCTTTGACCTCGATTCAAGGTAATTGTTATAGATAGCTGGTTCCTATCTGTATATTCTTGTGACAACACCATCCTCCAGCTTTAGTAACCCCCTTCATGGCTATATCATGTTGGTATCTCATAGCCACGAGTAACAAATGCACCCAGGTCTTGGTTAATGATAACATGCAGTGAAAACGTATTGTCAGCTTTAAATGTCTGTAGCTGAATAGTAGGAGGGACATTTAGGTACTAAGGAATGACTGTTCTGTCAATGCTTTGGGGGTGAGATATCTTAAAATAGACACAAGTAGCTTAAAATACCATCTGGTCTCTTACAGTGTTATGCTCTACTGTATTAAGATTCCTCCACGTGAGAATGAGCATTTTTCTCTTCTTTATCTGCATTTCCTCTTCCAATCTGAGGATTTCACAATTTCCCTTTCTTTTTTCCCCTTTGTATTTCCTCTATCCTCGTGTACCTGTGGTAGAAGACAACGAGGAGGTGCCCTTTCAAAATCTCCCTACCAAAACCAAGAGCAACAGCAAAGCTAAAGATTAACAAGTAGCAGATGCAGAGAAGAAGGCAGATGGAGAATGAATGTAGCAGGAAGCAAATCCAAAAGATCTCTTCAGAGATCATTAACATACAGAAACCTATTAAACTTTCACAGAAAACCCCAAAAAGCAACAACAACGACAAAACCAAAAAAACCCCAAACATACAAAAAAACCCACCACCACCACCAAAAACAAATCAAACAAAAAAAACCCAAAAAACCAAACATATGCAAAAAAACCCCAACAACAACAATAAAACACACAACATCAAAAAAAACCCAAAATAAAACAAAATCCCCATGAATAATATGTCTGTCCCAAGGAAATAAGGACTCTGGATTAGCTATGCAAAAGCTGTGTGATCCATTGAGGTTTCCAGTATTTCACTTAAAATATTGCATAAATTAGCAGTTGTACTCATTAGAAAATGCAAGCAGAACTTGTGCCTAAACCCCCATGCTGCTAATCATCAACGATTCATAGTGAGCTCCCCTCTTTTCTGATTCAGAATTGTACACTGAAGATCAAATCAAACACTGATTGAGAATGTGAAACGTAAATAACTCTAACATGTACTAAAGAGGATCTCCTACCTCACAACCCATCATTTTTGCTGCAATGAGGCAGAAATTTTAAATTTTATCATGACACACATTGCATGACCTGGGGGTGCCAGGGCTGTTGCAATCTAGCCACAAATGATGAGCAGGGGACTCCTTTAGCTTTGAAGTCCATCACTGGTGTCACACCTTTACTCCTGCTCCAATCATTCTGGTTTAGGAATTTGTCATGGGAGATCAGGGTTAAAGACATCTTTGCATGAAAACCTGCATGGATTTCATCTGAGTGAGAGGTATAAAACTGATTATCACTTCACTGTCTTTGAAGATGGGTGGGCTCTATTGTTTTGGGTTTTTTTGCCCCTTTATGCATATGTCATAGATTTGAAAATACAGTCATACTACATCTGACTGAGTAAAAATCATTTTGACATAAATGGGAACTTTTTTTCCTTGAATCAGTGCCACAGGATTGGCCTGACATTTGGATCTGTGGGATTCCAGATAGCACACTTATCTATCCTGCCTTCTTGACAGCTATTTATATCATTTTCTCTTTCTGAAGGATCAGCAGTTTAACTTAGTAGGACATGGGACTGGATTCTGCAAGATGAGCATAAGCCAAAGGGTATCAAAAAGAAACCAACCCAAACCCAAACCACAAATGAAAGAACCTGAATTCAAAAGCAATCTCTATATCATCCAAACCAGTCACAAGTACAAAGCTTCTCTGGGATATTCTGAAACAGTGTACCTTTGTGTGGAAAAGTTATATATCCTTCTTGACCAAAGCCTACCATTCCTAGGCTTCAAATTGTGAACTCAGAGAGTTGCAAAGTTTTCTTACTCTGAATTCAAAGGGAATATAACATTACACAGATTTCAGCTTCTGCTCTGACAGTGCCTTAAGAAACATTTTTAGGATTAAATATTACATAAGAAAACAATCCCCATACTTGTCAGTGTAACACTATCCATGAGTGACATGCTGCTGACTTCTTTCCTAGAGGGAAGCAAATAGTCTATTTATTTAGAGATCTGTTATATGACTCAGTCAATAACTCCTCAGTCTTGCTCCCTTGATTATTCATTAGTTCTAATTAGAAATAAAATCCTGGAAGATCAAACTGGCTTTGCTCAGTTAGTTTATTGATTACAAAATTTAAGACAACAATCAATAAAGACATAAATTCCTTTCATTTCTAGAGACCTAAGGCACTTCATTGCTCCTAAGGGCCACTGCTCTTTATAGCTGTTCCATACTCCAGACTCAGAACTCTATTCCAATATGCTAAATATCCTCCACTTCCTATTATTGGGAGTAATTAAAGGTTGGAGTAAAATCAGTAAAATGATGGTAAAATCAGTGTGCCTTGTGTGGCAAGGACAGCAAAGCAGCACCTGACAGCATCTCCTGACTCACTGTGGTGCAGCGCGGACTTAGCCCGGTGAGGGATGGGATCACCTCCTGGTCCCTGCACACAGCCTGGCTGAGGGAGCAGCAGGGTCACATCTGTGTCCTTTCTGGGGCACTGGGATGTTTTGGACAACTCACTCCAGGGCTCAGATTAGTCAGTGGCTGAGATTTGAGTGGTGCTGGCAGAACATTCCCCACTTTTGCCCCCCAGTCAAGCTACTGGTCTCAGTTCAGTGAAAGTTTGACATAAATAAAAGAAGTAATCCAGGATCCTGACCCACACTGACAGTGTTTAGTCTAAGTGTGAGAGAATGGGTTTCCTTCTGTACATATCCAGGGAATTCAGAGAAAGTAGGGCTGGATTATTGAAGACTATATGAAAGACAAGTGTGAAAAATACACAGCATGGGTATGTCAATCTCTTAATTCAAACAAAATGTTCAGCCAGATTCATGTAATACTGAGAAGTCAGGAATTTAGGCAGGAAGAGGAAGTGCATCTATGAGTATGTCCCTTGTAACTAATTTATCCAACTAAAAATAACATTAATGATGATGTTGTTTTGTCTTGAAAGCCTGATTATCAGGAGAAGATTTCAACTTCAAGTAGTCTGGAAATAGCATATTCAGAACCAGGAGTGATGGAAGACGAGTTTTATACATGAAGCCCTATGTATTACTGGATTAGAGTTTGCTTAAATTATAGAAATGAAATTTTATGCATTTTAAGTAAGTTGTCTCAGCTTTTAATGTTAGCCACCTAAAACATTAGAAAGGACATCAGTCATGCAGATGACCATTATCAACAAATAGTCTATTGGTATTGTAACATCTGCCTTTGGTGGCTGAAAACATATTTTTAAATAGTGTGTAAAATTAAAACCATGAAGCCCTTCTACTCTCAGTGTAGACTGCCCTTGACAGGAAATTATACCTATTCAGACAGCCGGTAGAGCAAGAAGCACATATATATTCCAGTGAGTAACTATAACAGCAAGTAGGACAAAAAAAGCCCAAAGCCAGAAATAAATTGTCAGGGCAACAAATTAGCCTGCTTTGGGTTTGAGGCCTTTAACAGAGAGCAATGCAGATGGACATCTCCAGTTGTTTTAACCAGGACCACTTTAGCTGGGTATGGAGTCTAAAAGCAAGGAGCTGCAGGTTAGAAGATACAAATCATAGATTTACAAAAATGTAGGCCTAAACTACCAAGCCTTCTTCTTTCATCAGAGATATAAATTCCTTCCCAGTGATAAAATTTTATTAATCTGGACAGAGCAAGTAATATTGAAATAAGGTAGTCTAGCTTGATGCACCTTTGTTGAAAAGGAAATCCCCACAGTGTCTTCCATATTGACTACTCCATCACTGTAAGAAACCAGAAAAGAAGGGACTAAACTACATCTGTTAATATGAGCATGATTTTAATCACCTTACTACTAAATCTATGCAAAATCTGAAGTATCTGCAGAAGCTCATGTAATTTCAAGCAATCCTGTCCTAAGTTTGTCAGATAGCTTTCAATGATGTCATGAAAGCACGTTTGGGAAAAACACATTTGCCCTTTTTTATTCTTCTGCAAAATACATTCACTTGCAAAGCACAAAGAAGTGCTCTGGGAGCAGGAGGTTTCAAGGGAAAAATATGCCGCTACTTCTGCCCTCTTTCCTCTGGCACAGACACGACTTGGGCTACACACACCGTATTCCCTGTTTGGCACCTTTGCCAAATGCACTTGCTGACCTACTGCTGCAAGACCATCTGGGAGAATCTTGGTGGCATCAGGCAAATGGTGGCATCAGCCCTTCTTTTTATTCGAACTGACCAGATGCCGTAACAGAGAGCATTTAGACAGCCATTGTGTATGGGGGCTGGCAAAGAGAGAACATGAAATGAAGTGTGCTTTAAAAAGCCACCAAGCAGACCTGCTCTTTTCCTTCATCTCTCAAAGAGGAACCAGTGCCCTTCAGCTGCCCAAACGTTTTCTGATGGTGGTGGGAGCTTGGCTGGTTGATATTCTCTACACAGAGAGGGGAAGGCTTCCTGTGTATGCGCTGTCAGGGTGGGCCTGTGGAGGTGCTGGTAGCAGAGCAGAGCTAAGGGGGAGCACTTCCAGATGTCCAAGAGCCCCTTCTGTTGCCAAGCCTTGAGGTCATCAATCAGTGTGCATGGGACGTGTGCACGCCTGCCCACCTGGTGATGGGACAGCTTGCTAGCCACCCTCACATCCCTCAGCTACATCAGCCCTCCCTGTCTGGGGCAGGGAGGGAAATAGGAGATGAAAGCCAGAGACCTGTGGGTGAATGACCTTCAGGGACCATGTCATGGTCCTGGTGCAGCCCTCAGCAAAGGCTCTGCCTGAGGGGGCACCCAGCTGGCAGAATATGCACATTGAGGAAATTGTTGTTTCAAATGACCGGCCTTCTGAGATGGTTTATGGTGTCTGATTTTTGAACATTTACATGAAAAGACAAGGGAAGGGAAGGAAAACAAGGGAAAGCATTTTAATATCAAGGCTTTTTGACAACACAGATGACATGAGGCCTTGCTGAGTGTTAAGATCAGGATGAAGAAAATTATTGGTGGCTTGAGTTTTCCTGCTAGAAGGACCAGAACCTTGCAGTGCACAGGGAGCCCTCCCCCACCTGCTGGCTTGGCAGGAGAGGGAACAACAACACCATAACAGCATAAATACACTTCTGAAAAGGCTCTAAATTAAAAAAAAAATAATAAAAGGGATTGTATATTTCATCCACATGACACCGACACATTCATATGTGTCACATTATATGACACATACTTGGAATATTTACATGACTGATGAGCATAATTATAAACCAGGTTTTGACAGGAAAATGTATTTCAAGGGTTGGATTTTTTTGACATAGAGTTCTTCTGTGCTAGAGATAATTAGTGCTGCCTGCTTTCCCCTTGTTCAGAGCAGAATTTTTTCCCATATTACAAAGATTAGTCAGAGCTTATAAAAATCCTGTTCAGTTAAATCTAACTAGTAAAGAATGGTAGACCACATGTCAAATAGGAGGCAAAGAGAAAATCAAAATAAAAGCTGATTCTTTTAAATAACCACTCGAAAATCAATTCTGCATTTTCTTCTCAGTATGAAATAGTGCATAATGAATATTGATTTTGATGACTAACTTTACTATTTTTGCTAGACTAGGAACTGTATTAAATGTTTACCTCTGAATAGGGATGAGCAAACCAGCTTGGAAAAAAATGTGTTTGCTGCTCCAAGCATTCTCTGAATCCCTACTCATTTAGAGGATGAACCCTGACTGCATCCAGTCTGAGAGTCTGAACTTCAGCATCCATGGGATCTTCTGGTTTAGTCCTCATATAAACTAGATCCACAGCTCTTCTTGCATGGTAGTCTTTTCACTACCATGTGAAAAGTGTGCTATGCTAAAAGAAAGGTAGATCCACTGTTTGTCATCTTCAGGGAGTGATAAGTGTGTAAATATGTTTTCAGATACTGAGATGGGATAGTTCCAGTTTCAACTGTAGTAGTGATGGAGGCATCCCTCCTTCAGCATTATTTTTTCTCTACTGCAGTGTTGTGCAGTGCCTCAAAGACAGAAGAATTCAAATGTCTCATCCCATCATTACTTTTTCAATGCAATCGCTCCCAAATTATCATCGTAGATTTTCTGGCTTGTTTCCTTCTGTGCAGACTGGAGGGACCTGCTTTGTGTTGTTCTGCAAGCCCCAAACGGACTGTGACAGAAGACAGGTGCGTGTCAGGAACATCTCTGCAGGTCCAGCTGGGAGTAGGTGCTGCTAGCAGAAACTCTGTGGCAGAAATCAGCAGCAAGATGGGAAATCCAGTGGGAAGGAAAAAAAAAGATGTCCTTTCTTAGTAACTTTAAATAAAGTTGACTTTATGTATATTTAACTTTTATGAGTATGAGCACCAGTGTAATTTGCCTGCAACACCATTAAAACACATAGTTAGTACTTATTAAACCATCCATCTGTCTTTATGGTGGTACATCATCATATGTCATGGAGCAGTACCCTTTACTCTGCCAAAACAGAGTTTATATTAATCTATATTATACTGACAGGAAGATATTTGGGAAGATATTTGGGTTTTTTTAAATCAGACTTGATTCTCCATACTTATAAATTTTACTTGTAATTTAAACATGAGGAATGTCTTCTTTATAACATGGTGAAGCCATTTTTATTTTTTTTAAATGAACAGCCAGCAGTATTTGCTCACAGCTGAAGTGTCTCATTAGCATTTTATATATTTACAGCTATTTTCAATTTCTATTACAGGATCTTCTTCCAGCTACATGCTATGCAATATCTTCTCAAAGGAAAAACCAAGGTCTACCACTGAAGTTGGCATCAGACTGATCTTTCTCCTTTCGATGCATGACTGTTCCAACTTCATGAAATTCACTGGTGGATCCTTACATCTATGAGTAGGACAATCAAGTAAATGAAGCCAGGCCCAGCCTGCAAACAAGGGAAGTAACTCAGGTTCACTCTTCCCCATGTAGGGCTCATCCCCAGCCCAATGCAAGTCTCCAAGCTCTTCCTGCTCCAGAGGGGAGCAAATAAACACATCACCCATGTACACATTTCTCTGAGCATCTCCTGACTCTTCAAAGCAGATTGAAATAAAATCCTGCCTTAGGTCAATAATAACCACAGTAATTTTTAATCTTTCAGGATTGCTGCTGCTTTTAAAGCAAACTGTAATGTAACAGGGAATTGTGGTATCACAGGACAATTGGGCTGGAAGGAACCGCAGCAGGTCTTTGGCCCATGCTCTCTGAGCAACCTGCACCCCTGCATGACTGTCCTCATGGTGAAAATTGTTTTCAGCATATGCCTATTTTCTCTCAAGCTTCTTAAACCTCATCACTCAGATTGTCTCCAGCTTGAGAAGAAGATGCATGCTCCTGTATGCCTTCAGCATTTCTACCAAATCCAAATCAAGGACGTGGCAGGAACACCTATTGTTATATTTTCTTCTGATATGAACCAGAAGGTGCAGCATGGCAGGTGGAGGCTGGATCATGCCCAGTTCTTTCTCCAACACAGGTAAGGAATAAGGTTGATCAGGTTGGGTGCCTCAGTACATGTGCACTCACCCTTTGGACTCTTTGGAGTCCCCCAGTGTAGATGTAGGTCCTGAAAAGACAGAGTCTGTGTTGGTGCCTGAGTGGGAGAGATATTTCAGAACAATGCTGCACCCTAATGGAAAACCAGTAGGTCCACTTCTGGAGAGATACCAAGCCCATTCACCAGGCACATATTGTTTCTTTCCTGGGGACTGACAGTAAAATATTGGTAGACACAAGCCTCATACATTGTCAACTCATCCTTGTCAGGTGAGAAAATAAATGAAGTAAACAGAATAAAATGTGACTTGGCCCAGGCACAGGGGTTAACAGTCTTGGCAAACATACAACAAGCACTGGTCACATAAAAGATAGAAGAACTGTAGACCTAAATCACTTCTGAAGTGAGACACCTAATTCATCAGCAACATGAGCCATAACTTCAGGAGAAGGGAAGAGCACCATCTACTGAATGACAAAAGCAGTTATTGCTTTTCTAACTCTCATGGGATCATTGGAAAAGACCTCTAAGACCATTGAGATCAACCATTAACCCAGCACTGCCAAACCCACCACTAAACCATGTCCCCAAATGCCACATCCATTCTTCTCTTAAATACCACCAGGGATGGTGACTCAACCTTCCTGGGAAGCCTTTTCCAATGCCTGACAACCCTTTCCATGAAGACATTTTTCCTTATATCCAATTGAAGCCTCCCCCAGTGCAACTTGACACCATTTCCTCTTGTCACTTGTCACCTGGGAGAGGAGACTGACCCCCACCACATTACACCCTTCTTTCAGGCAGTTGTAGAGAATGATAAGATCTCCCCTGAGCCTCCTTTTCTCCAAACTAAACAACCCCAGCTTCCTCAACGACTCCTTATCAGACTTGTCCTCCAGACTTTTTACCAGCCCCATTGCCCTTCTCTGGACTTGCTCCAGTACCTGTCTTGTATTGAGGGGCACAAAACCGGACACTTTCAGTAGAGGTTGCTCATTCACAGACAAACCAGCAGGCACTGGAGACTGTATGGGGAAGTTACTTATTCTGTATTAACAATTGGCTGGATTATATGAGGGAGAAGAAAGGATTACATCTCTCTCAAATCTTTAAGACATTCCTAGAACTCTGACCTTCACAGTAGCCATAATGTCTGAATCCTGTCTTCCCTTTGCTGTCTTTTACCAAAATCACAGAATATTCTGTGTTGGAAGGGACCCAGAAGGATTATCAAGTCCAACCCTTAAGGGAATGGCCCCTACAGGGATCCAAACTGGTGTTATTAGCACCATGCTCTAACCGAGCTAATCTCTAGCTAAGCTAACTCATTAAACTTTTAAAATATTTTAAAATAAGAAAAGGCCAAAAGGGGATTTAGTTAAAGATTAATCAATAATACTATTAATGTAATGGATTGTGAGTCAGCCAAGAAATCACTCATCTGGGTTGACCTTTCCTACTGTTGTAGTAGTGTGCTCTTCCACCTATCATCCGTCCTTTGCTCTCCACTTAAATATGCTCTTAGAATAAAATAAGCCTCCGATTTTTATTTCTAGATTTTTTTTTGGTCATGAGTTTAAGTTATTTCATAGTTTGGCTTTTTAAAGCACTTGCTAAATTTGCTTGTAATATGAAGCTACAGTAATCCACCATCCTCCCACACTGCAGTCTGTTCTAGCCTACACCACATAAAGACTCCTTTGCTGTCATGGGGTGGGAACTGTGCACTGAAGCACCTAAAATAGATTCAAGAGGAAAAGAAGAGATACAAAGAAAAATGGGAAGACACTCTGAGTGTTCTGTTCTGCACACAGCGCAAACTGCATGTTCACATCACCATGTCTTTTGAAAAAATTGGCCCTTTTCAAGAAAATTCAGGATAATCTCACCATTTTGATTCAATTTTTGAAAGATAGAACCTTATTAAAGATTAACTTCTAAACTCTGGTCAGCTGAACAAGCACAGTATTACCACTCTGGAAAAAGGAATAACAGGTCTCAAACCAGAGATACAGCCATTGTATTTGAAAAATCTGGCCTGTATGTATTACTTGCACAGTGGAAAGGACCAATCTCCACAACACAACCATTGCTAAAGACAGCATAATCACATAAAAAGCCCCACCTGCATGCTTTCTTAGCCTCTGGTACTTCACTAAACATTTTAGCAAAATTATATTGTGACATCTGATTCACTCACAGCATGATCCAAATGAAATACATGACACGGTAACATAATTTTTCTTCTTTTACTTGGAAGCAATTTTTCAACTACACTAAAGACTTGCCAAAGTGATGGTTTTGTTAGATTTGCAAATATAAGACACACCAGGAATGAACAGTAGGATTGTATGAGTGTTCTGCCTTTTAGAAATATAATTCATGAAATTTTTTTAAGAAGTACAGAAACTCTCAGTTTAAGCTTTATAGGCAAATCAGGAACAAAGCCTGATCAGCTGGTCAGTTCAATGATGTATTGCAAATTAATTTCCCATTTCAAAAAGATTGCCACAAAATCAGAACACAAGTCTGACCAGATGTCAAAAGAAACTTCAAACCATCAAAATCTAGAAAAATCATTAATTAAAAAAACCCATAAGGTTATCAATGATTATGTTTTGTTTTCAACAAAGTATTCCAATTTTAATTTGTCTAGCAAGTACACAACAGTTTAAAAGCAATACCAAAACTTCATTTTAAAAGGGAAAAAAAATTATGGTGAATCGTTTTTATTCTTTGTATTGAAATCAATGCAGTGCAAGATACTTTCAAGAAATTATTGACTTCTGAGAGAGGAGCAAGCTTCTTCAGAGGCATCAGACTGCAATTGCCTCTGATCTCCCTGCTCATGTCCTGCTGGGTAAGATGTGTTTCTCACACACAGCAATTCTACTGACAGCAATGCACTGACTGATAGGGAAAGTCTTTGTGTGGACTCAATGCAGTGACACACAAAACCTGTCCTTACCTACAAACTGCTGCCAATGGCTCTGGTGTCACATTTTTCTCTGTATTGGACTGACACAATCTCTGCAGCATGGCACTCCATCTGCAGGATCTCTGGACACAGCAAACCCCTGCAGCTGTAGGTGCCTTTGGGCACTTGTACCATCTGGTGTTGCTGGCTCCCAGCTCAGCACATATCATTTTATTTTTAAAAGACTGAAGTACCAGGACAGGCTTCTGAACTCCTTGAAAGGAAATTGAGGGATTCTTATGGACTATGATCTGCAGAAGGCCATGATGCAGATGTAGACAGCTCTTCTGACACCTTCTGTAAAATTGATGAACTGCACTAAGACCAGCAGTTCTCTGAGTATCTAATGTGGCAGTTTGGTGTTTTTCAGTAATAACATGTGGAGGCAGAAGAATGTATAACCTATGCTTTGTAACCTATGATGCTGGAAGAGCATTGCATTCTTCCTGTGGTAAAGCCTCCAAGCCACTTTGCATTTAACCATTTCCTTAACCACAATGAACTCTTGCTGGTGTTACTGGTGACATTTGTGGCTAGAAATGACACCCAGCTCCCAGTCTGGGACTTGGCAAGTAGCTCAGTTCCATCTCAGAGAAGGTAATGGCCCACAGCCTTGATGGTTTCACTCAGAGGACAGGGAGAAACACTTGTGGTATTCTGGTTTCCCCAACATGGGAAAGGAGGGTGATAAACTTTATCCTGTTGAAGCTGACCTTTCTATGTAGGTATCTGCACCAATTTTCTTCATTTGTGGAAAGCTAAGCAGACCTCTTCCCAGAAAACTCAGCTGTATCTGTATCTTCCAGATACCTGCAAGGTGCTCACATGCTCTCCACCCTCACAGGAAACTTGAGATGAGTAGATATTCTGACTCTGTGACTGGATAGAGGTAGCAACCCCAGCACAGGGAGAGCTGAAACACCCTGGTCTACAAAAGGAGAATAGAAAAGAGTTCTACAAATTTAAGATAATTTCTAGAAAAGCAGAGCAAAGTGCAATTTAATAAGTGAAAAATTGTACACAAGAAAGCAATTGCCCAAGTACAGAGTAAGGGACAATGGTTAGCAGGTGCCCTGCAGAAAACAGTTGATCTCAGTTGCCTGAGAGCAAGTTAAAAAATAATCATCATCCTTAGGAAAAACAAAAGGAACGTCATCCCAGAATGTAAAAAAGGCAGTATCTGTTACCTGTAGTAATACATAATTCCTTTGGTTTACTCAGTACTGGTGAGACCTGACTGCAGAATCAATCCCAGTTTTGGTACTTCAGGGAAGCAACTGATCAATGGAAGAAAGTCAGCCAAAGAGCAACAGGAATTACAACAGTCTAGAAAGCACAAGCTTCAAAGGAAGTTGGAAGCAATGCAAATTGTTTGTCCTAGATAGTAAAAGAAGCAGAAATGATCTGACACAAGTCATGCTAAGAGAAATGCAGTAATTTGCTCACAACATTCACTACAGAGAAGGCAAGTAGCAAACTGTCTCAAGGAGACAAAAGATCAACATCAGAACATCAAAGGAGAATGGTGAAGCTCTGAAATTTATATGTTAATATTTCTCACTCATATCTATACTTTGTGCCCTTATTTATAGGCACAGAAGGTCTCTGTTGAAATTTCTTCTGCAAGATTACTTCCCATCCATTCCACTGGCAGGTGCACTGAAAGATTGATCATGAAGCTAAAGCAAATGGTTATCTACTTCTGAGGAGTTAGTGCTGCTGTTCACTATGTTACAGGGTGAAGCTACATCACAGCAAAAAAAAAAACCTTACAGGAAGATGTTCTTACTGTGCACTGCCAATGCAGATTTTCTTAAATGTGCATCCAAAGACCAGGCAGACACAGACACATATGGCACCTAACTGCTCATGTCGCCACTCTTCAAGTCAGTGAAGTGAATAAATTGGTTACTGTGTAAAGGAAATTAACACCTTTGGAACCAAAGTCTGGAAAATGAGGGAATGCCTTCACTCTTATATCTCTGTGGAAGAGGCAGAAATTAATCTGTGTGGGTGGAAGTGTAAACTTGGTGAGAAAAAACGTAGTAAGAGCATCTATTACCCTCTATTACCACTAAGAGGATGGTAATTGATAGGTACAACAGATAGTTTGCTTTAGCATCCTCTCCTTGTGACATGGTCAGTTTAAAATAAAAAAAAACATATAGAGATATGCATTTCAAAATGAGATTGTGTACAACTGAAGTTGGTAGTTCAGTTACCCAGGAACTTGACATTAATCTGTTTTCTAGTGCAGTATGGAGATCTATCTTTTATTGTTCATGAAACACATCATTATGGGTGAGCTGGATGCTACTATTCAGTGTAGAATACTTGCTCTAAAGTACTGATTTCTTCTTGTGTTTCATCGAGTGTAAAACTCAAGCTGTTTTTTTAGAACAAAAGTCTTAACAAAATTGAAGGATTTGCTCCTTTAAATGTCCATTCACATGAGTGAGTCTTTTGCACCTTCCATAATATGGTCCCCAGCAGGTCTTCGCTTTCCTTTCTGCCAATCCCTCTAACTAAGGTGTTGAATCCTAAAATATGGATGCAAAAATCCATTGTAGAACAGATTTTGAACAGCAACTCTTTCATACAAACCATTAACAGACATGGGTGATTGAATAGCAATCTTCACCCAGCAGCAAGAGCATCAAAGCTGCAACACAACTTGTGACCTCTGAATGTCACCACCAAATGATTAAACAAACATTCCTCCTTTCCTTCTATATTGGGAGCATTACCTCCTGATGGAATAATGATCCTAATTGTGATAGCAGCTGTGACAGTTACAGAAAATGGAGGTCACAATGCATCATTGCTAATTCTGCTGCAGTGTCTGTACTCTCAGTTGGAGGTTTCCCTTCATTTCGGAAGCTGAGCATCACCCAATGAATAATTACAGCTTTACTACTATTCCCTACACAGTGAAATGATTTAAACTGAAATCCCTGTGATCATTGTTTCATTTCAGGCTTTTGAACAAATGCCATCTGAAAGGGCTAGGCAAAAATCCTGGTTACCAAAGGTAACATTTGAATGAAGCAAAATGTCATTGTATATACAGAGGAGTTCATTCAGATGTCATTGTCAGCTAACTACGTTTTAAATAATGTCCTCAGAGCACTTAGAGTCAGGCTGCTTTTTGAAAACTCCCTTTGCTATTCTATCAAATGAATTTTACATCTTGGAAATTAGTCAGATTTCTACTTATCTGGAAATAATGTGGCAGAGGTCAACATACTTGAATTAATGTATAAGATTTCCACTTATTGCCTCTGACCTCTGAAGCCCTTTTCTGTTCCTTTTGGTGCACCTGCCCAATCAGATTATTTTCAGTCACTGGGGTTTTGTCCAAGCATCAGCCTGGCTGGATCTGGGCTGTCCCTGCAGGTGTCTCTGTGGGCTTCTGGGAAGGGACAGGCTACTTGTTTATTTCACAGCTGCACAGACTAGTGAAGAACACGTTCCTTTGGCTCATACAGTCTGTTGTGAGATTTTCCACCCCACTCTTCACCTCCAAGATTTCTGCTGAGAAATACATGCTTCCTCTCTTCCATTCCCTGTGAGCATCACTATTTTTGGAAACACAGCTCTGGAGAAGAAGCTCAGATCTCCGTGCTGTGTGCTGCGGCAGGGCAACGCAGCCCACATAAAATAGTGTCGTTGTTGGGGGAAAGAAATGTCCGCCTCCGGAACACACCATTTTGAACTGTCATCTGATTGGATGCATTCTCAGCCAAAGAGCACTGGACCTGAAAACTCTGGGAAATCTTGAGGATTTAGGATAATAAAATTAATTAGACACTTAGACATTAACTTGTACTTCAGCTAAATCCCTCTGGTCTTGACTCCTCTCTCTCTTACCACTACACTTGATTGGCTGTCCATCAATACATAAGATCTGATGATGGGATCATTGTTCACACAACCAGCAATGCAGATTTACTTGTGTCACATCTGGGGACTTTTCTCTTGAGCAGGACAAGAAATACCCCAATGAACCCTCAGTAGATTGGAGCTCAAAAGTGCAGCTCATGCCAATGTGACTCCACATGTCCCTCTCCATGCCTGTAAGATGTCTGTGACATCCTTGCTACACTGAGAGTAGCCCAAAATCCTAACTGTACTTGAAGCAGATAATGCCACGAAATTTTTTTGTACCTAGAAAATTACAACCCAAGAGTCAAAAAAGGTTCTCTAGAATGTGAGAAGACTCATGGTGGCTGCAGACAGAAACAGGGATAAGAGATATTTCAGCTGATGCCAAGGGATGAAAACATGGTTTGTTTGGGCAGGGAATATAGGCTGCAGAGTGGGGAAGACCGGCACCCTTGCTTGAAGAATCATCACAGTTGTGTGCCATGTAGATAGATATATCTGTTGCTGTTCTTGGATCTGCCTCTAGGTTTTGGCTTTTTGGCAAGATGGATCCCACTGGGAAAAGAAAGTAGCCAACAGCTGAGGGGGAGGGAAAGGGATGGGAATGAGGAGTGTCTTTTTCACCATTTCCCCACTGCTGGTTTTGAGCTGTGCAAATGAATTTATCATAAAGCTAGTGGTCCCCCATGGAAGTCCTTGGCCCTATCTATAGCAGAAATGTCTGTGTTGCAGAGTTCAGGGGTCTCTGGCTGAGCAACAACTCTTTCACAGACATAAAGAGGAGAACAGGCTGAAATACTTAAAGCTAAATGTGAAGTGAATCTTTTCTGTAAAGTGTGGTCTTGGAGTTATTGACCAGTCAACATAAAAAGGCTTAAAAATATCACTAAATCTATACAGAAAAGCAGAACAGGATGTTTGTTGGACATTTGCATTGCATAGAAGAAGCCTGGATTCTCTTATCACAAGACTGACTCGTATCTCTAATTTAAATCAGAAAAACACAGAATCATAAAATAACTTAATTTGGAAGTAATTTGTTCCTAATTTCCACTCAGAGAAAGGCTATCTTTAAAGCTAGGGCAGATATCTCAGGGTTGCATCCATCTGAGTTTCAGTACCTCTGAGGATGAACAGCCTCACTGGCATCTGTCCCAGGGCCTGACAAAACTTGCTGTGAAACTTCTTTCTCCCTATGTTCAATCATAATTTTTCTTGCTGCATCTTGTGTTGGTTGTCTCCTGTCCTTTCAGTGTGCACCTCTAAGAGAAGTATGGCTGTGAGGCTCCTAACACTGCCCATAAGGTGGCTGCTCGAAGGGCACAGCTCCTTCCAAAGCCATCTCTTCTCCTGGCTGAACAAGCCCATCTCTCTCAGCCTCTCCTCCTATGTCACATGCTCATGTATTCCTGACCCAAACCAAAAACATATATTCCTGTTCCAAACCAAGAACCTGTATCAAGCTCGTGTGTGAGAGCATCTCTCTGTGGTGTGAGCACAAAGGCAATATCAAGAAGGTACTAAACATATGAACAAAGGCAGAACAGAAAGAGTAGAATGGCTTCAGTGTATTCATCCTTGTTAAGGACACTGATCACTGCCACTACTGCCCTGCAGCAGTAGGGAACCCTTCAGTGGAGTCAAGCCTGCTTTTTAAATTGCTATGCACCCTATTTTGCACTATATCTTGGCAATTCATATGTGAACTTAATATTTTTCCTCCACATTTTGGTGAAGTAAATTATAATTTTAATTCTAATTTAATTCTGAAATACCTTTAGAAGCTTTACCAAGAGTAACACTACATTTACCATATATCAAACACAACCATATAAAAATAGTCCTTATTAATTTACAGGGTACTTCAAGCAGCTGCAGGACCTCAGTCTGTAGGAGAGCTTTGTCTCTGTGCAAGAAGGAAACTAATGCATTTGTTTCACATCAATACCTTACTAATGGCCATATCCACAGTCTACTGAAACCAAAAGCCTGAGGGTTGCTGGGTGTGGTGATCTCTGTGGTGGATTGGGCCTCCAGCTACTGAAGTCTGAGTAATCTGTTGGAAGAGAGAACATCTGAGCCCTCTGAAAGATGCTTTAATCAAGTCTTTTAATGATCAAACCATCAATACCACCGCTTTCTACTTTCTACTTGATATCCGCACTTCTCATCACCATGACAACATAGTGATGTGACCTATCATAGACCCTCCTAAAAATTTAGAGCAAAGTATTTTACCAGCTTGCTAATGCTGATCTAAACCTTTCTAAACAAAGAGAACAGCAAGGCTTCTGTTTGCTAAACTAAAGTGCAAATACACAGGGTTTCCAGGGTTTCTGGAAACCAGAAGTCTGCAACACTTTCAGAAAAAAATGTTAATCAATATGAACTACTCTCCTGTTCAGTGTAGAACATCAGAGAAGTGATGATGATTCTTTTTCCTTCACTCTCCAAATTAATTTCTTTTAGTAATTGATATTGAGATGTTTGGTATAAAAATATTAAGAAACTACTATATTTTGGAAAACATCCATCAGTTTAAAAGACAAGCTTGCAGTGAAATGATTAATGGATTTTAAATATTATTTAACTAAAATTACGCAAGATTTAAAGACCGTGAAATAGATTCTTTTCTTCCCTGAAGCCCTATGTGCTATGTAGTATAATATAAGAAAAATATTCTGTTTATTTATCTATTGATTTATATAATAAACAGGGGCAATTACAAAGAAGGAGACTGATTTCACAGATGGATTAGCTGCCTGCTAAAATGTATATGACCTTCAAAACCTTGATTACTGCAACCTTCCAAGCATCAGCCATTCCTGGGTTTTGACACTCCCTCTAAAAATCTCCTTGAATTCCTGCCTGGGGAATCAAAGCCCCAGAAATCTCCCTTCTCAGGCAGATCTCTTCCCTCCTTGCTCCTGCTGTGGCACCTGCTGGGGTTTGTATAATCACACTGTCACATCTGGTGAACAAGAGCAATTGCACAGCTGGGATTCTGTCCTATTTTCTGCCTTAATCACTTATTAGAAGTCTCACCTGAGACGGGAAGAACAAGATTATTCTCTTTGTTGTTTGCACCATGTTAGACCCACATCTCCTATGTAGCTGTGGATAGCAGCCATGAGATCCTCTGCAGCTTACCAGAGAGCTCCTCAAGCCTTCTGGTTTGAACTGCACCATTTTGCATGGAGAGAGGAATTGCAAATATCACTCATTAGCTATTTCACATCTTCCTTGCTTTACTGTCTTGAACTAGGTCTTAGATATTCAATCAGCCCAGTGAATTCAATCAGGACTTTAATGGCCTAGAGAGAAACATGACTAAAAATTAGATATGGCAATATCCTGTTGTCCAGGAATACTGTAGGTACCAACTTCCCCCTGGGTTCTTACATAGAGCTGTTCTTAAAAGCATGATATTGCTGCTTTCCAAACGGCCCCACAAGGGCCACGTGAACCTGGATGTTGGATCAGACATGAAAGCCTCAAAAACTTCAGGGAAGGTTAGACCTAAAACATTCCTTCAACATCCTTGAATCATCAGCCTTTGCAATACCAAGTTATGGAAAACCTCAGAGGGAAGGGAAAAGTCTTAACATTTAATCTGGCACTTCACAGAATCACAGTAAAATTTAGGGTGGACGTCACCTAGTCCAATCTCCTACGCTAAGTTTAGCTAGTTGTCATGAAACTGCAACACTTGCACTGAGAACAAGATCCTAAGGCAAACTTATCTGCCGCAGTGAAGTCTGGAGGTTTCTCAGTGGCTTCTATACTCACATGGACCAGAGATCCAGTTCAGCTGTGTGGGCCCAGAGATGAAGCATTGAACAGATGCTTGGATGGTTTGCCATCCTAGCGTCAGCAACGCTGCTCAAAGGCCCCACCTAGGGAGTCTGCATGAATCCTATTTGCCATGTTACTCTACTGCCTTTGAAAACCAAGACTACACAGGCCCTAAAAAGACCTCTGCCTGGACTCACCTGCAAATCTCCTTGAAATTGCTATTAAAGTATTAAACTTAGGCCAAAGGTTGGACTTGATGATCTTGCAGGTCTTTTCCAACCTTAGGTTCTATAATTCTATAATAGTGAGTAAAAAAATGCATTTCTATTGAAGAGAAATGGGGAAATAGTTGGGCTATCCAATCTTTTATTTTCAGCTGCTGTTTAGTAAAGAAAAGCAAAATAAAGGATGGGTTCCAAGATGGGTTCCACAGATGTAAGTCTCCATCTACTCTTTGTTGTTTCCATTTTTCTCTCATTTTTATTTTGTATTGTATCCCAAAATACTCAAATTACAATATTACAATATTACAAATTGTAATATCTCAGTGCTGAGATTTCAACACATCTGGATTCACATAGTATGGTAGTCAATATACAGATATTTTTGGCTTCTTAAATCTGGACTTAGTGCTGAGCTCAAATCCCACTTCTCTTCAGATGGGCCTTTCTGCAGACATTAACCCTGTGTACCCAGGAGTGGAACACCTTCACACAGGTGGATGCAGGGTGAGAATGGCAGGCACAGCTTTTCTGTGCCTGCCTCAGTGGCTGCCATGCTTTTCTGTGGGTAGAGTGAGGTATGCTAATGTAAGAGATGGTCCGAAGTTTCCCTCATTTTTGCCTCATGATTGTCACAATGGCAGAGACTAAGACCCTGGAGACCCTGACTGGAGTTCTGGCCTGGCTGAGGTGGATGCTCACCAAGAGATTGTTTGCAGGTGAGTGCTGTGCCACCACGCTACACTGCTTCGAGCAGGGCCTGGCAAGGAGCGGCTTGCTCTATATGCTTATAACTTTTCCACCTCTTGGCCAAGTGAACTTTCTGGGGTAACTTTGGTGACTCCCATGGAAGATCCCTCATCTGCCTCACGACCACTGTGACGGACAGAGATTGAAGCTCCCTCCCAAGGACTGAGACTGAGACCCCTATAGTCCCAACACAGGGGCGCTGGCCTGACTGAAGCAGGATGTTTGCATCGTGACAGCCAGCAACTAGATTAAAAATCATGATTCCCTTAAAATAGCATTTTTGAGAGAGACAGAGTACCTGGTACAAACAGAGGAGAAAAGTGGGTAGAAATGAGTGATGTCACAGTCTGGCTACCCACAGCAAGGAACTCCGCCTGATATTAGGAAGCAGTGCAGATCTGTGGGAGTCAAGAGCACTGTACTTCTTTAAGAGCCTATGAAGAAGAGAAGGCTCAAGGGAGGTGTTCTGGCTGTCTGCCACTGCCTGATCTAAGAAGGCAGAAAACATGAGAAATTCCTATTAGATATCAGTAAAACATTTTTTTGGCATGAGGGTGGTCCAATACTAGAACAGGGCCCAGGGACATTAGAGAACCCCCATCCTTGGATGACCTGACTGGATACAACCCTTGGAAAAGGTAATCTGACTAGACCCCACGCAGAAGGTCAGAGTAGAAGGGACCTTAGGAGATGCCTTTACACCTAAATTATTCTGTGATTTTTCTGAGTCTGTGTTTCAGGACACACAGAGCCTGTCAGGGATAAACCATTCTTCAGTCATGAATTATTTTGATCCCTTTCTGAGTAACCTGGCCTAGTTGGTGTCCCTGCCCATGGCAGGGGAGTTGAAACTAGGTGATCTTCAAGGTCCTGTCCAACCCAAACCATTCCATGATTCTGTGATTCCTTGATGTGTTGAACACACACCACTTTCAGTGTCCACACATACAAGTGGACGATCTAGACAAGGTCATGCTTTATTTTCTTTGAATATGTTCAGTGGAATCAATCAGAAAATTTTTAATTTCTGAACTTCTGTGCCGTACTCCTGCAGATAATAGTGGAATGTTGATCCAGACTTTTTGAAGGTTAAAAAAATTAAATTAGATTCCAAGTCTGGATTTCCAAGATGAGACTTGGAGCCTGATAGAGACCTCAATAATTCCAAAACATGTGTTTATTGTAGTTTTCAATGGCTTTTTGACTGAGGAATTTGTGGAGGTAATTTCCACACAGATATACTAAATTTGTTGTTGGAACATTAGTACATTATGGATGAACTCCTGGTTATACTCCAATGCCCATTGCCATTTACATGCAGAGGCGTAGGATTTTGCTTCTTTTGCATGTTACTTGAAGGTTTTTTTGGAAACCTACAGAAAATAAATTATACTGAACATGATTAAAAGTCACACTTTTTAAGTCTGCCCATTGTTCATACGGGCATGCTGCAAAAATCTGATACAGAAGTAGACATCAGTTCAGAGGAGGCTGATATTCATTTCTCCCACAGCCTGTACCATGAAGGAACCTTTGCCCCTGAAAGCTTGTGGTTCCTGGTGGTCTCTCTTCAAGCTTATGAGCTGTGCCTGAGCTGATGCAGACACACAAAGCTTCATGTTCTCATCTGTTCCCATTCTAAATGAATAAAGCCTTAATTATACCACCAGAGGAACAGAAACTATTTTTGAACAAATTAAAATACTCCATCATGTGCTCTGTGCTTTTTTCTAAGCAATTGGGTTTTTTTCCCTCCTCATTAATGCTTTTCACTGACGATGCTAATGACTCACTCAGCAACAATGCCATTGCTTTTAGTTAATCAGCGAGTTAGCAGCCACTGCCGGTGTCAAAAGGAAACCAACCTCCCTGTCTCCCATTGAGTACAATTCACACTGTGAATGTTAAGCAGTGGAAACATCCACAACAAAAGGTGTGTTGTAAGGTAGCTTTTACCAGATACTTTTCTGTTCAACCATCAAGCCAAACTCACCTCAAACTATTAATATTTGTTCTCAGTAAGAATAAATTCCTCTGCATTTTCTTCTCATCTGTACAGGGAAATATTTACACAAATAGAAAGGAGTCAACCCCTGTATAAAATGGAAATAAAAAGTTTTCAGTTGAATAGTTTATCTAAAGATTATTTAATGCATACAAGGAAACAGGCAACAGTAGAAACTTTTGAAGAATTGTGCATTTACATATTGGTATTGTCAAACTTTGACAGCTGGAACTAGGGATACAGAACTCCACAGAATCACAGAATCACAGAATCACCAGGTTGGAAGAGACCTTTAAGATCATCAAGTCCAACCCATGCCCTAGCACCTCAACTAAACCATGGCACC
>VXBC01001865.1:439982-528832 GCA_013399945.1 Ploceus nigricollis | reverse complement strand
CCAGGATCCTCCTTCCCACCCTTGTTGTGAATGGGTGTCACACTGGCCAGCTTCCAGTCATCTGGAACCTCACCAGTGAGCCAGGACTGCTGGTAAACGATGGAGAGTAGCTTCACAAGCTCATCTGCTGGCTCCCTCACCACCCTGGGATGGATCCCATCTGGGCCCATTGATTTTTGAACATCCAAGTGGCTCAGCAGTCCTCTGACTGCCTCCTCCTGGATAACAGGGGGACCATTCTGCTCCCTGGCACCATCTACTTGATATTCTCAGGTTTTTATTATGGTTTAGGTATCCATTTTTACAATAATTTATCTTTAATAAAGATGAGAAGAATACTGATTTCAGATTACAAAAGGCTTGGGTAACACCGGCAAAATATGGTGAGGACAATTAGCAATACTGACTCCTTGTCTCACTATCAAGGCAGACCGAGAATATGAAAATAAACCACAAATCATTGAGGCGTGCACTGAATTTTACCATTTGGTTCTCTTGTTATTACTTCTATAACTAGATTGGCAAGAAATCATTGATAGCAGAACTCCCATTCAATGCTGAAAGTATAGAGACACCCTGCCTCAGGGAGAAAATGAAATTAAGTGATAGCCATAACACTGTTCTTGTGCTCCCCAAGCTCTGTGCTGTGCCCTTCAAGGGAAAGGATTAGATGGAGGGGAAGGAAGAGGGATGTTTGGGAGATTCAGGGCAGGAATCACGGTCTTTGCAACCCCAGACCTCAGAGGTGCCCCAGAGGAAGGACTCCAAGTTGCTGTTCCTCTGGAAGGAGGGCATAAACACAGTCTGACAAACACACCCATACATAGTTACACTCACAACATGCAAAGAGAGCTTTTGCTCTTGTAAGAAAGACATTGTGAAAAACAACTGCTCACTTTGAAAATTTAAAAAGTTTATTAAACCTTAACAAAAATACAACAGAAGGACTACATAAGGAAAAATTTGCAGCGCTAGGAACTGCCCTTGTGGGTACCACGTGGCGGGTTCGTCTTCAAGATGGATCAGTCTTTTACAGTCCTGAGGGCTTGCATCAGCCAACCCTGGCCCCTCCCAAAGTCTGTCAGCCAGCTCTTCTTTGCCATTTATTGGTGGAGATTGCTTTCTTGTAATTTGATTGGAGGTCAGGTGTTGCCATGCTGCACCCCCTTAGTAACAAGCTTTTCCATTCCCAACTGCCCCATGGAAGGCACACCTTCTTTTTACCTGACCTAGACAACCCAGGCTGTCTGATGGCAACAATACAGAGGGGGGGAAAAGGGAACTATGGGGACAACAGAGGACATCTAAACTACAATAACATAACTGTACATCGCTAAAGGTTTTCTTAATATTCACACGATAGTCATCCCTTAATTGCGAGAGCCAATCATCTTATTATCTATCTATAACAGACATGCACAAGAATTTCAGACAAGTGTGTTTTCAATGTGCTCACAAAGCACACCAGGTATAAATGCTGACTGGTGGTGTTCTCCTTTTCTTGTGTTTTCTGAGTCATTTAAAACTGAACCCTAAAATTAGAAAAGTATTTATAACTTGAAAAGTCAACCTTGCATCTTATACCAGGCTGGATTAATTTCAGTCTCTTCTATTTTGCCCCCATGAATTTGCCATTCTGAGTACTGAGTACTGCTCATTAGTGGTTGCTTATTTCAGATTTTATTTTGGATTTTACCCTATATTGCTGTAATTTCGACACTNCTGGGGCACAGAGGCTCCCCAGGATCTCGCAACAACTTTGTGCTGGACTTCTCACACATGTCTTCTTCCATTAAAATCCCCCTCTCTGACCCCAGGCTGAGGCAGCCAGACAGATTGCCCATGAGTAAGGACGAGACTGGAGGGTACAGGAAATTTTGAAGATGTTTTTAATTCTAATCATTATCTCCTACCAGAGCCAGTGGAAAGACTCCCATGAACCAGGGGCAACAGACAACTAAAGTTCATCAGTAAAGAAGGCAATTTACAACTGATCTCAAGGGTACTGAGTAAACAAATATATTTGTAGTTATCATTTTTAAGGCAACCCTATTTATTACTCAGTTCTGTCTGAACTTCCAGAGATTTTTTTTTTTCGCAATTAGTCTTTGTTCTTATTGAAACTTGCAAAACAAAAAAATAAAGCAACCAAGGGGATTGTTGACAGAGCATTCACTTGAACAAGCAGAGCCTTTTGAACAGTCTTTAAAAATACATACATGCCCCTTGGAACAAAGCAAGTCTTATACATTATTGGGTACCTTTAGAATAGTCGAAAGTTTCTATTTAGGAAGAGGAGCTATTATGAGGATTGTATGGGACACATTTGTCATCTATTCCTTTTTCTTTATTCAGATGCAGTGTCTATGGGAGCATTTGGGCCACAAAGCTTTATCTCCTTAACATGTATCATGTTTCCACACTCACACTTTCAGAGCCATCTGCCTTTGCTGGACCTTATAAACAAATAGGTGGAATTCTGCCCCTCTGTAGCTTTGCATGAAATGATTGCATGTTCCAGCTCAAACAGGAATTACACCATCAGAGCATTTGTTGTCATCTCCCAAGCAGCCATAAAAGCCTCATGGCTTTCCTCCACCATTAGATGTGGTGCAGTCGGTCAGTCAGGCGACCTCTCTCTCTCTCTCTCTCTCTTTCTCTCTCTCACTCAAGGCACAGGCTGTGAGTATTAGAACCATAACATAAAAGGTTTCTCCCTGGCTTTGGGTTCTGGTGATATGACTGCTGATGAATACAAACTAGAAAATTCACTGCCAATTAACTCACTAGGTAGCTGCTTATTACATAATTTGCTCTATTTGTAATCAAAATTATTTAAGTGTAAAAAGAAGGCTGTTGTTTTTTATAATTTTTTTAAAGCTCGATTGGCAGCAGTCCTGCTGTTGTTCTACTTCTCCATGTCAAAAGCCAAACAAAGGCCCCTGCTGAAAAAATGTTTCACCATGGAGGACGTTGTTTGGTAAAATGATCTCGCCAGGCAGGTTTAGGAGGGGCTGATCCTGATGAGGGAAAATGCACAGAAACCACTGTTAAAGAATGAGTTTTGTGCAAACAAATGTGCTCAAATAAACTCTTCAGTGTGCTCTCAAGCTGCATAGACAGTAACCATTGACTAGCCCAAGGACTCTTGACGCATTTTTAATGGTCCATTAGTTAAGGGCTGGTTAGAGGAAAGACTCATGGGAAAGCATGGCAGAGTCAAAGCACAGGGACGAGCCACAGGGAAGTATTGAGGGCGAGGAGACCCAAACCAGGCTTTTTTGGAATTTTTCAGAAAGGATAAGGAGTGAGGGTGGGTCAGGTGTATAAATGCAAGGGTTTAGGTCTACGTGTGAACTGCAGAGACTACTGTCTGCCCCCACTCTTTGTAACAAACATCTTTAAATACACAAACATCTTTTTTTACACTTTGGTGTATTTAAAGTATTTCCCTCTCAGATGAAAACGTCCTAAACAAGTTGACGATTCATTCAAATAAAACAAAATATATCGTGCACAATTAAACTCCTTGCAATTTTGTTTCTAATTTTCCTTCCTTTCTATATCAAAAACTGTTGCTTTGAATGAAACATCAAACCACTGTAGTCCAACAGCATTAACATTAAACACTTTGACATTTTCATACAAATATTTTGTTTCCATGTCTCCCTTTTTTTATGTTGAGGGATTTTACTGGTCTATATTGTGAGTAGAGCGAGTACAAGCAGACTGACATATAGATATAAATATATACATGATTTTTTGAGATACTAGTATGCTATAGCACTGAGGGCTATATAAAATTGTATTTGTGATATAAAATCTATTTGTGATGTACAAATAGATTTAGAGGAATTAGACAAAAATTCATTAATCACTACTGTACAGGACCCTATAAACACCACTTTCAGCAGCAAATTCTTAAACACACATTATGTTTTTATAGATTTATTAAATTATTACATGCATTAAAGTATTAAATAGTGCATATTAAATATGCAGTTATTGAATTATTTAAATACAAATATAAAATATTTTAACAGGATTTCACTTCTACTAAGTTCATGATTTTTTCCCCAGTCTGATAGAAGCCTACATTAAAAACTCTGACTTTGGCCCATCTGTTGGTAGAGGGAAAAAAATCCTTCCAGAAATTACTTTTGCAAATCTGGCACTGGCTTGTGGCCTACTATATTACCACATGGTCCAGAAATTTCCCTTGCCCTCCAATAGCTTTTCCATAATCTGCCTTCCACAGCTTTTCTATTGACAAGGGGAGTGAGGTGTTTACAGAAATGGGAAATGTGCAGTGGCAGTGTAGCAGAAAAGGCTCCTGGTAAAGCCACATCACATTTGTCAGAGCAAAAGGTAAATGTTCCTTGTTCCTATGAGGAAGATGTAAGGTGTGCTGGTTAAGCTCACACAGTTTGACCACGCTGAGCATGGCACTGTGACCTCACTGCTGGGCAGGACTGGGCAATGTGCCCTGTGGTCTCTGACCAGCCTGAAGTGTGGCAGGTCACAGGGATGTGACTAGACACGCCCGCAGTGTTTGCTGCATTGCAGGTTTGCCCTCCCTGCTCTGCCACTTGTGACACCATGTTTAGGCTGTGAGGAACAGCAGCGTGGGCCAACAGCATCAATCTTGGCTCTTTTTTGGCCTCTCACCCCAGTTCTCCTGGAGCCATCTCACCATGCTTGTCTTACCTGGGGAGACTGGAGGGCATTGCCTGTCCCTCTACCTGTGGCAATCAGAGACAAGGTCCTGCCCACTAACAGCCCATTCAGCCTGAGAAACCCTTTAGCAGACCAGCCAGTGTTGAGGTGACAACAGACTGTCCCAGAGAATCTCCAGTGCTCTGTTGGGTTTGCTCTACTCACCTTGCTCTCCCGACCCCCAGCCACCACAGGGAAACTCTCTGCTGAGCAAGAAAACACAGTGGTACATCTTGTCTTCTTTTCTGTTTTGTTTTAAACCACACTGACAAAGAACCACCTTCTGCTTTCCTTTTCATTTCCTTGCAATTCTAAGTCCTAATCAAAACACTCATGAATCCCCCACTGTGCTATCACAGTGTTTATGAGTTGGAAAAATTGTAATAGCCTTTCCCTAGCTGAGAAATAATGAAGGAACATCTCTGATCTTTATTGCTAAAATAAACCGAAGAAAAGGAACTGATGAGTATAAAATCTTGCATGTCATATACTTCCTTACCTTAATGTGGGATTTGCATTTGTGTCACAATTTGACTGCTGTTCAACACATGTGTCTGACTTTCCTCCTTTCTGGAGGAAAACTGTGAGAACTGTGCTGTTTGAATAAACTCCAGGTTTTCATTTGCAACTTTTGTGAGTTTTTAAAAAATTTACTGTAATGCACAAATTTATGATTCTGCATGTTACTGAACACTTGCAACATTTTTACTTTGCTAAAACCAATTGCACATGGTTTTGAAGCAGTATGACATCAAGATTTTTTATGTCCACAGCACTACTTGATATAAAGGCCAACACCCAAGACTGGATGAGTGATCTTTGGAATATATAGAATGAAAACATGACTAAATTGACATCTATAGTTTGCTGGGAGTTTATATGACGAGGATATAACACCTTGTTGAAAGAGCAAGCTTTCTGAAATGGAGCATGTACCCAGTTTCATTCTTCAAAAATATTCTTAGTGGGGCAAAATCCAGTTCCCCTGGAAATCAGGATTTTTATTGAAGTGGCAGCATTATTATTATTATGAAGGTTGCTATGCCAGCATAAATACCTGGACTTAGTTCCCCCTCTTCAGGAAGCTATAAAAGATCCTTCTAAATTACAATTTATTTACTTGGTTTCAAGGCTCTTAGTCAAAAGAGTGAACAGCAGAGGACTATTTCATAGCATTCTCAGTAAGACAAGCAAAGCTTTTGAGATGTGCTGTGCAGACATTTCAAGGAAAGGGAAATGTCAGAATCTGCATATTTCTACATCTTTGAAGGTCTCGGGTTTTCAAGCACCTAATGCTACAGTATAGCTGTGCCTAAAAGCCCTGCTGAGGGGAATTAAAGCTCTGCTTTACAAGTTACTGAGAACAGATGCAATAAAACAGAGAATTTCTGTCCCAGGGAACTTTAGACCTTGTACGTGATGAGACACAATGGACAAACACACTAAATATGTAGGGAATTTGGCCAATGTAAAATGATCATTTAGTATGAGCATCAGTTGAAAGATAGTTTCATATCTCACTTGTAAACTGAGGGGAATAGTAAAGCTGAGCATAATATTTCCATGTGACTGCTGGGACTCCTAAAGCATCAGTATGTTTTCTGTCTTCCCTCACACATTCCTGAACCTCCACACAATATTTGTATGACACCACTCAAAACTTTTTCCCCTCCACTACCTTCTGATATAAGCAGCTGTTGATTTGGACGCTGCAACTTTGGCAAGGCTCTACAGTACTCTGCAAATGAACTCTTCTTCTGAATTTCAGAAAAGTAATGGAAATGTCTTTGTTATGAAAGGGAGAGGAAGAAAGGGGGAGGAGGAGAGCTGGTAGGTTAGAAAGTTTCTCTGCACCAGGGTTTCTGACAACAAATTCCCACTGATACCTGTTTATAGACAAATGGTAACAGTGAGATGACAGAGTCTGGGGAAATCAAGGCTCAGCTCTTCATGTGAAGAAGTGATGCTTTTCAAGTCACTGTAGTCTTGCATATCTGCATGTGGGAAAACATGAGCTCTACCTGTGTAAGGAGTAAGAGGAAGGAAAGGAGAAAAAGAAGGGAAAAGGGGAAGATAAGTGTCTTAATCCTGTCTTTCACTTGAAAGGGTAATTTAGTGTTAGGCTTGGCTTTTTTTTTTCCCCAGGGCTCAGCTAGGAAATACTTGCCCAGAAAAAATGCTGGTTTGAGAAACAGGGACAGTGCAACCTAAGGCATGATCCCTGCTACCTCTTAGGCTCAGGTGGAGAAATCCTCCCCTGAATTGCTTCTTCACCATGAGAAAACAAGATTATCCATGAAAAAATCCATGTTATTATGTTGAAAGAATAGTAGATGTCCATGTTGTCCAGTCATGACTTGCTTGGCAGCAGCCAGAGCCATCACACTGTCCCCAGCCTGACAGCAGGTGGGGACTACAGAATGACGATAGTCACAGTCTGCTCATGCTCCCAGGTCATATCTGCCTGCTTGTTCGTCCTGTTCACTGGACTCCTAGTAGTAACACAGAAGTGCTGTTCACAGGAAAAGCAGCTCAGTACAGAGCCGAGAAAATTATGAGTGCCCAATTTTTCCTCATTTGTAGCTGTGCTGCTGCTTTACCACTTTTTAAACAAGGAGGTTAAAGAAACTTAAAAGCACCTTGGCACAGCACATGGAAGGACAAGGACAGTGGAAGGACAAGGACAGCAATCTCGCTGCAAGGTGGAAGGGCTTAACAAGGGGCATCATATATCATTCACTACATGAGCTATGGAGTTGCACACCACCCTGGCTGAGCAGCACAAGCTCTGCTATAAACAAGCTCTTAGTTCTGTTCTGGACAAATTCTTTCTGACAGTTTCAAATGGAGGGGCTTGACTAAAGTTAATACAGGGATAAATTTAATTGTTTGGTTGTAGAGAGGTTGTCAACGGTCTTCTAATTACATACTGTCATTAATTTTTTTGTCTTATCTCTGTCACCTGGCTTCAGAAAAGCTCAAGAGTGAGGGAGCCATCATGCATCTCCTCTGGCTGAGTGGGGTTCCTTGTCATGGCCTGAGGCTAGAGAGGGTGGGACATGTCCTGGGGGTGATAAATAGGATTGTGGACAGTGATTTCAGTCGGAAGTGTCACTCACTTTGATGAACAAGTGGTGTGTGAAAAATACATAGAAGAAATAAGATCCTGTCCTTTGAATGCTTACATCCTATCTGAAACTTCTTTTTCTACCCTCCTTCCTCAGAGGAAAACAAAACCCACCTCCATCTTGGTGGTCATTTTAGATTTTGACCTACTTGAACTGTGGTAGATTCGGTGTGGGGCACTTAAGGATGATTTCAGATACTACAGACAACTGAAAATTTTCCCTAACAGGCAGAACCAGGGCAGCAGCTGACAGTGGCAGTGGTGACAGCACAGAAGCACAAGTTTGAGAACCTCTGCAGAAGCCAAAGAGGACAGTACCAGGCTCAAGGGGAAGGATGCACTTAGCTGTTCATGATTTTTGCTGTTATTTCCCTATGGCCATCACATGGCCCAAATTACTGCTATGTACATGAACACTTTGCAGCCTCCATGGCCCAAGCAGGAGGTAGGGAAGCATTGTTTGCCAAGTTTTAATAGTGAATTTCAAAGCTTTGTCTAAGATCATTTGGGAAGGCTGTGTCAGAGAAGGAGAACAAAACTGCAGCTCCTTCCCATACCTCAGCCATGGGCCTTGGTTGTCAGCATTTTATACTTTAATTTCTAAAATACTCCCACTCTGTAGTGTTTCATCCTAATGCTTTTTCAATGCTGTCCTACTTTTCTGTCTTTTAGTTTGTCTAATTTCAGGGAAAAATATAGACAACTGATGCCAAGGAAACCTATAAATCACTTTATATAATTCGTAACACTACTGAAAAATCTGTTTGAGATTTATGTCACTGCGAATGAAATGTGCCATTTGCAAGCTGCCTTTTATAATTTATTAAGCAAGCTGAAGTGTTTGCTAAAACAAGCTTTGTTAGCCTGTCATCTACTGGAGTAGAAGAAATATTTTGCTGACAGATCATAGAAATTGGATTTTTATTGTCCCCCGTGGACTTCAAAGGGTTTTCTTTTTCTCTGACAGGGTTGACACAAGATGCTACTTCAGAAGCATTGCATGTGCTCTAGGGGACCATCTCTGTTTTTAATTCATACAACAACCCATCCTGCATTTTCCTTGAGTTAGCTGGATACTGTATGTTCCAACACCTTAATCTGAAAAAAATAGGCATATAGAAACACTGGTTAAATGTTTAAGGCTGATGTAATGCACATTTGGAAAGCTTTAAATCAATCATTTATGCCACATAACCTGCTTTGGGCCCTCATTCAATTGCAGGTAGCTGCCGAGCAACCCCAGCAGGCAAAGCTGATGACTGAGCTGTGTGTGCCAGTCTGAGACGGGCAAATCCCAGATCCAGATCCCAGTGAAGTGATGACAGGATTTCCCTGGGCTTCACCAAAGCTTGACAGAGGACCCAAAGGAACAGACATCTGATCAATCTCTTCACTTCAAGACTTTCTTTCATGAGCCCTAACATTGGAGAGGTGCCTAGAGCAAGGACCATGCTAGGGACTGTACTGGTATTTTGGGATATAACATTAGAAAAGCCTCCTGTGCAGGACAACTTGAACGCCCTGCATACAGTTTCCAATGTAAGGCCCAGATCAGGAATATTCATAAATAAATGTGTTTCACAGCTTGCAGTGCTGCAGGTTCTGCTTGCACACTGGCTGGAAATATGCTCAAACCAACATCTTCTCCAGTGTTAATTCCACACACTGAGAGAAAAAGAGAGTATAATTACAACACTCTGTTATTTTCATTTTGGTGAAGAGTGCTCATTTAGAAGAGAAGAAAGAGGTGGCCCAAACTGCCTCTGAGAGAGGTGAGAGCACCATCAATGTGCTCAATAAAACTCTTTGCAGGCTGGAGGTTGGACTGCTGCCACAGCTCTTGTGACGGCACATCTCTCAGAAAGCTATGGAAAATAAAATCAAATAGTGACATTCCTTTCCAGGTGGCAAATATCCTGATCCTACTCACATGTTATGGTGACTGAGAGAGGAAAAAAACCAAAGAAATAAATAATTTCTATTAAAGTTCCATGGCAAATATGGGTCACCGCATTTTTCCAGAATTCTCAAGGGATTTTTATACTTTCTCTGAAAATAATAATGAGAAATTATAGTTAATGCATCTACTATTTTCTTGATTGTTATAATTTCTCGTGTCCTCTTCTAAAGACAGAAAGTCCCAAGCCTTCACCAAAGGGTTACTACAATTTGCAATATGTATACTGAGCACTTGGCTGATTCCCATGCTTGCAGGGGTGAGCAGCTCAGAGCTGGCAGAGGTTGAATCCAGGGGAAGTTGTGGTTGTTGGCCACTGAGGTTCTGCAGAGGAAAGCTGTGATGACAGCGGTGAGAGTGGGAGCATGGAAAAGTGAAAGAAATGGGATAATGCCAGCATGGAGGCTGCGGAAAACCAAGAGACTGCATTGCAGTGGCTCATGTATGACAGGGCCACCCTTCATGGGCTGGTCTGGAATCTCTCCAGTTGCTCACTGAGAGAGGAGAAAGCTCAGGGGTGCAGGATCCAAATGCAGGGGAGCCTGGGAAGGCAGGCATGGAAAGGTGTCACTGCTCTGCAGAGCCCTTCCCAGGTGTGTTTGCCCAGTTGTGCCCCACATCTGGGGCAGAGCTTCTCGCAAACACTGAAGCACAGGAAATTTTCTCTGATATGTAGCAATGCTGTGGGGAATCATGGAAGTTCTCTGGCCTTGATTTTGTGAATCTTTTCCTACAGAAAATGCTCAGTGAAAAAAAAAATATAAGAAAATCCCCAAGGAAATCTCAAAGGGAATCTGAAAAAGTTGCTAGAGTGCAGGGGTGACAGACTTGTTATCTGTCAAGGGTTATCCATCTTATTAAAGCAAACGCCTGAATCTACTGTAAAATGGAGCTGTTGACGGGGAAAAAGAATAAAGGAAATGAGAGAAAAAAAAAAAACCTTGACCTAAATTATAAATAGCAACATGAATCACAATCTGTGAATGCATTTTTCCTTCAAAGATACTCAAGAGGTGCTGCCCAGCATTGTATGTCATGGAAACACATATTTCTTAAAATCTGCAAAAGTGGCATTTCAGTCATATGACAGATTGCAAAAAGACAATCTAAGAAAAGAGTAGAACAACTTCTGCCCTGCTAAAAAGCTTAAGGACAAGAAAGCAGTAACTGCCGCTGCTGGGTTTGTGCTTTTGTTTTTCCTGTGGATGGAAAAAACCCCACATTCCTTAGAGCAACTTCACCTCTGTTGCAGGTGTCATAATGAGTGTCAAGTTGAAGCAGTGAGCTGGAGTAATTGGAGCGCCTCTTTCCAAGGGACAGGCAAACAGCATCTCTGGCTTTTGTCAGACCAACCTAGAAACACTTTTGCTCAGAGTGTGTGAGGCTGCAAATGATTGAGTTGCCACTGGCTGTGACCTTTCTTCAAGGCTGTTCATTCCTTTTGCACAAAAAATCCCCAGAGCTTAATAGAAAATACAGAAAACTCTCAGCCACATTTTTTTATAGTGGGAGGAGAAGGAGTTTTTGTAAATATTCCTTTCAGGATTGACATTTTTTTGAACTTTCACGATTGTCTTTGCTTTGAATTTAACACAGGAGTTGACTGAGGAAATGGCGGCGGGGGAGGGAATGGGGAAAATGAGAAGTTTTGCCCAGTGTTCAGGACAAGTGGGCCCCTCTGCAGTATCTCATCTCACTCCTCTGTTTTGGCTTGTTTCTCCAAACCTCAAACCTCAAAGAGGTCAAAAGCAGCTATTAAAATATGTAAAAATGATTCTAAATATTAGAGAATACATTTTTATTAAGAGAAAAGGGGAAGTTAAAATGAAATTACTATGGTGGCTGTTCTCTCCCATCTGTAGTGTGGGAGTTTTACTTATCCTAGTGAATAAAGAGAGTTTAACATTCTCCACTTGAAAAATGGAGATAGACAGCTGTGTACCATAACATAATAAAATAATCTGATTTGAGGCTTCTTCTTCAGCTAGGTACAGCACATACAGGGCTTCTGACATACAAAATTTGAGGCCCACAGGACTCCAGACAACACCTGGGTGCTGTTCAGGCTTCCCTCAGTTGCTCCTTTAATTCTAGAGGTGGAAGGTTCAGAAAGGCTTTGTAGTGCACTGTCAAAATTCAGCTTGACCTGAAACATGTGAGCCCTCAGCACCCTCTTCCCTGCACCTACAGCCAGGCTCCTCTGAGGGACAAGCAGGGCATGGGCCAACAGCCAGGAGGTAGCAGGAGAGGTAAAATCCATCCTGTCCTGTACTTGGGAAGGCCATGACACTCCCAAGGCATCACAAGTTTCAATCTGAGATCACAGCTATGAAAGAGACAATAAAGACTCTGTTTTCTGCTTCTCCTAGAATTTCTCTGGAAAAATCTGATTCATGAGGCAAGCTCTCATAAGGAAAACAGGCACAAAGCCATCAAAGAAGAGGAGGTGACATGGCTGATGTGTGACCTGCACTGCCAAAGCGTGGGCGCATGCAGGCTGAGGGACCCATTACCAGCGTGGGCTTAGTCCTCTGCAATTCCACCAGCACCAGTCTGTGCTGTGGCTTAGTTAGATCAGCAATGCACCCACACTTCCTTTCCAACCTCACAGGGCTTCCCCTGTCCTTTCCAAAGCTACTAAGTAGCCCAAACATTCCCGGTCCACGCTCAGGATGTAGTCCCCCAGCAGCACCTTCATCGCATGTTGCACGTCCTGCAGCATGGAGGCTGGGAGAGACTCACGAGGCTGGGACATGCTCATGATGCTGTTCTTCCTCCAGGCCCTGGTGCTCATCCAGCCTCTCCCACGCCGGATCCCAGACAGGATTCACTCCCAAAAGAGAAAAGCAATTTCAATTTTCACAGGATAGTTCTGCAATTAGGCAGGGGAGGAGTCACTGGGGGCACAAATAGAATAGGTGGGAAGGGAGAAGCAGAAGATATAGTGCTGCTGCTGGACTCTTTTTATCATGCAGTTTAACATGGTTTCACCTACAGAGCAACGCTAGCTCTGCAGTGGTAGAGAGGATACATTCTCTGACTTGCCTCTTTCTATCCATAGTCAGAGCACTGCTGCTGCTTAAGGCACTCAGTGCCTGCTGAAGGCAGATGACAATCTGCTCTGCTATCATGCGTGGAGTCAATCTACACTCCTCCAATCATTTTATCTAACCTTTTAAAGAAAGACAGCAAAAAAAAGAGGAATTACTCCTCTAAGGGCCCTTAAAGGCTGGTTCAGCTGGGGCTTGATAATATGAACACACAACAGAAAAGATACTGATGTGATAAGCTATAGCCAGGACTCCTTTCTTCTAAATTACATTTTAGCAGAAACAGAATAAAGGAAGGACAGAACCTATGAGGATTTTTCTTAGAGAATTTAACCTCACAGCTCTTCAGAGAATATTAACAGTTTTCCATTCCCATGTTCATCTCATCCTCACCTCTTAAGGCCTTTCATCATGTGCCAAACACCTCCATAAATTCATTCAAAAGTATTCAATAGATACTGCTTTTGCAGCACTCCCAGGAAAATTGACATTCTAATAGGAAAACCCAACAAATTTTTTCTTCCTCAAGTATATGATTTTTTTCTTTCTGCATACTGTCATTTATAGGTTAAAAGTTCCCCAGGGCAGGGACTGGCTCATTCAGGACTTTGTTTTGTGCTCTTGACTTTGACATATTTACTAAATAATTGCCTGCCTTGGGTTATAACTGCAGTGGGAATTGCCACTGAATTTCTCAACTCCTCTCAAATCATAGAGATAATGCTATGCTGTCATTTCACACAGAACATGCTAATTTTATTTTATACAACTTTCAGTAGAACTTTACTAATTTTAAATATACCTGCTTTTGAGGTCATGACAGATATTGTCTTCAAATCAGTGTGGAACAGGCCACTTCAGTACAAATGTTATGCAGGACTGTCAGACTGCTTTCTGTCTGCTCATTTTTCACTGTTTGTAGCCACCTGTCATCTGTTTATAATGATGTGAGATGTAACTCATTGACACTTGCATGTCCTCTCCTTGCTTGTTTTGCAGTATTTAACATGCCCTAGGGCTCACTATAGATATTATGTCCCATCACCAGGACCATAAAAATATGAAGCATATGAAAGTTGTTTTGTACATGTGAGGAAGGAATTGCACGGAGAGACAATAACTGTGACAATGGCTCTTCTGGATGTGCAGGCTGATTTCACTGTAGGCTGAGCTGAGCTAAATCAATAACGGAATCCTACCTTAAATCTGGAACATCAAAGTTTTAATTTCTTTTTAGAACAACAATATGATCAGAGTCTCACACAACATGTAAATTATATACCTAGGAACTATTTAATCTTAGTTTAATAATGGGGTGTTTTCCTTTGCCTGCATGGCCTCCCTCAGTCTCTCCCCCATCATGCAGCATTTTGAAGCTTTTTAATTAAAAATTAAACTGTAAAGCAGCCTGGGCCTGCTCAAAGCTGAAGCAGGATTGGGACATAACTATAGATCCTCTGCCTTTGACGGCTAAAAGGAACCAACTGCATTCCTCTCACCAGGACACAGGATTCCCTCACATTTCAGGAGAAAAATATTAGAAGGTGCCCACTTACCTTTGAAACAACCCACTCCTATTGAATCTGACATCAAATGCACACACCAAGTCATAGAGCAGTCTCTATGTGAAACACTAATGAGGTGAAGGACCAGACCTGAACAGCAACACAGCTCATGAGAGCTTATACAGAACAGATATATAGGGGAGGGAAAGGAAAAGAAAAAAAGGAAGAGAAACCAAGAAAAAAAAAGATGAACCTCACCCCCTCTAACAAAGACCTTTCTTTTAATTGAAATGATTATATGAATGATTACATTATAAGAATGATTATATCAATATAAGAAATTCTTCCTTTCAGGAAAGGGAATGAAATCTTGAAATCGGAGGCCAGAGTTGAACAAACACTCCAGAAAAGAGATATGGTCCATCAAAAGTGAAATTGCAAAATCCTGAAAATTTGAAATGGAGTGGCTACAACCAATTGTACTGAGATGAAATGTGGTGCAGGGAAAAGGACCAAAACTTGCCCAAATTATTCCCTTTGAAATCCCTAAAATCAGGAAAGAAAGGGAAACAAAGACACAGAAGAGAAACAGAAGAATTGAAACTTCAAAAGGAAAAAAACCCAAAACCTGCTAAGAGGTGAAAAGAAGAAAAGCCAATGGGATGACCTGAAGTGCAGGAATATGGCCTGAAGCTTGCCCAGTTGATCCTCATTGAAATCACAGGATTTCTTTCCCTTTCCTGAAAGGAAATTCTTCCTTGTTTTGTATTCAAATTGCTCTTGTCTATGGAAGAGACATAATAGTACCAGACTTCTTCCATCCCATCTGACTCTCACAGAGTATCTATTAAGTAGGACTTGAAAGTCTATCAAAATGTGACTGGCTGAGTCAAGAGATTACTAAACCTAAAAACAAAAACAAAAACAAAAAAATAATTAGGTCAGGAAAAATTTGAATTCCCTTTTTAGCCACCAGAGGGAGATTTCTTCAAAAAATATAATCTGGTCTTCAACTGTTTCTGAGTATAATGGCATATTCTGAACACTCAGATCTTCCTTGGATCTACCAATATTTTTATCTAAGATTTGTCAACGTATAGGCCACATTACACTGTTGTCCTTGATGTTTGAAATACGTTTTATTCATCTTCCTCAAAAGCCTGCTAGAAGACCCCAGAAAGCAAAGTCTTCCAAACAAATACAAAGGTTTTTAGTTGTTCAGAATTGTCTCCGATTTTTTTTTATAAAAGCCAATCACTTGATTTATGCAACAGCTACCAGATTTGATGACAGAATTTTGTCTTGATTACAAAAAAAGCAGTAGATAAGAACCATGTATTTGAGTTTGATTTTTAGCACTAAGGCTTTTTAGGAAATAAATGGATACCTGTGGCTTGGCAGGCTGTACCTGAAATCATGCAGCCTTTTCTGAAGGTAAGCCAAACAGTGGTAATGTCTCTGCAGCTCTAAAAGCTGGTGAATATTTTTGGCTTTCCCTGTGCCTTTGTTCCTTCAGCAAATACAAGCACAGTAGGGATTCTTTTTCTGGTTCAGGATCCAGAAAGCCAACATGGAGCGGTTCCTGTCCAACCCCACTATTTATTCACTTGTGCACCTGCTGTTAGCCATAATCAGAGAGATACCACTGTGCTTCTCCATCAATTCTTATAATCATTATAAGATTTATCATTATAATCATAGTATCATTCTTAATCATGATTTCTTTATTGACTCTAAAAGTCAAACCCTGAACCTCAGACTTATGTTACTCCTCACTACTCTCAACCACTTTGAGTTCAGCAGACTGACATATTTCACCTGACATATTTTGAGTTTTAAAACCCAGCCATATGACAGCCATAATCAAAAACATATGTCTGAAACTACACTAGAATTTTGTCTTGCTGTGCTAGCACTTTAGAAATTGATTAGCTGGACTTTAAAGGGCAAGATGTTTAACTCAAATAGCAAGTGTCAATAAGAATTGATTTTTAGGCCAGTACTGCTGCTGAAAATGCAAAGGTAGATTATTGCAGAAGAGATACCTTACTCCAACTAGCGAGGGTTAACACCTTCAGAAACTTGGTGAGTTTTGCAGAGAAAAAGTGTGCATGCTGGGAAGAACAGATGGTCTTCCTTTGCATTTTGCAACATATAGAACATGTAAATCCCTAATCCTACTAGGTGAGCAAGGGTCCCAATTCACAGCACCATTAGTGGAATGCACAGCCTTTAAGCTCTGGTTCAAAAGTTAAAATCTAGTCCACTACTGATGAAACCCAAGTTTTCCATTGATTTGCCAGTGCCAGTCCAGTTGAAGCAAATCCCAGCCCCATAGTGCCAGACCAGTGTTCCAAAGTTAGCTTAACATAACTGCACATGTGGCGAAAACACAGAGCACAATGAGGGAGCTTTAAAGAATTCCAACAGCTTTCAGGATTTGCTGCTGATGACAGTTACCCATCTTCCTCAGTGCACCCTCTGAAATCCCTGTGACTGAAAACAGGTGCTAGTTTAAATATTAAAAGGGTTACTCTGTGTGCTACATAAAGCACAAAAACTGTTTCAATATGAAATAAGACAATTCAGGAAGATGCTCAGAAGAACAGTTAGAATGCAGAATAGCAATGAAACACTCTTTTTACAGGCTTTTCTATTCATGTGCTCCAGAAGTGCTGAAGGAAGAGAAGTCTCACTGCCAACAAAAGTCTGCAAACCTAGAACCAAAATTTTGCTTCTTGGGTCTGTCCAGAAAGCCTTTGGGAAGGCCTGCACAGAACAGTTCAGTGGATTTTTGGAGACCAACTATTTGACCAATTATTATTTGTTTGTCTTCTTGTCAAAATGGAGCCCAATGGCACTAGAGTGACTTGACTCTGGAATGGAATACAAGACGTTTAAAAGCAAACACAGAACCATAGAATTATTACGGGGTGAAAAGACCTTTAAGATCACCAACCTTTGACCAAGCACCTCTGTGTTCACCACTAAACCACATCCCCAAGCGCCACATCCATGAGCTTATTACAACACTTCCAGTGATGGTGATTCCACTGCAGCAGTGTATTTCAGTGCATGAACAACCCTCCAGTGAAAGAATTTTTCCTAATATCAAATCTGAAACTTGAAACCTCTCCTGGCACAACTTGAGACCATTTCCTCTTGTCACTTGTTACTTGGGAGAAGAGACCGACCCCCACCACACTACAGCCTCCTTTCTGGCAGTTGTAGAGAGCCATGAAGTCTCCCCTGAGCTTCCTCTTGTCTAAGTTAACAACCCCAGCTCCCTCAGCTGCTCTTTGCAAGACTCCAGACCCTTTCCCAGCTCCATTGCCCTTCTCTGGACACGCTTCAGCACCTCAATGTCTGTCTTGTAGAGAGGGGCCAGAACCAAACAGGATTTGAGGTGTGGCCTCCCCAGTGCTGAGTGCTGCTGACACTGTAGTATCCCCCAATATCCTGCTGAGTCCTGGGGAGGATACACTATTCCTGATCCAGGCCATGATGCCATTGGCCTCCTTGGCCACCTGGGCACAGCTGGCTCATGTTCAGTTGCTGTCACCAGCACCTCCAGGTCCTCTTCTGCAGAGCACCTTTCCAGCCACTCTGCCCCCAGCCTGTAGCAGCCATTGTTGTGACCCAAGTGCAGGATGTGGCACTTGGCTTTCCTGAACCTCATACAGTTGGCTTCAGACCAGCGATCCAGCCTGTCCAGACCTTCCTAAGAGCCTTCCTGCCCTACTTCCTAACTTGGTGTCATGGTGTCATCTGTGACCTGACTCAGGGTGGCCTCGATCTCTTTGTCCTGATTACTGATACAGACATTAAGAAGGACTGGCCCCAACAATGAGCCTCGGGGAACGCCACTTGTGACCAGCAAGGGTCAGCATAAATGTGGTTTTCTGTCAGACTACAAATTCATTAAAGAGCACTCACAGTTCTGTTACTCAAATTACACTTGACAGAGTTTAGGATTCAAGTACAAGAAGAGCAAAAAAGCAGACTAAAGAACTTCCACCCACCGAGTCACCAACTTCTTTCCATAACTGTTAAATTTTTAGAGAGATATAAATCAGATGAGACCTGAGTTTATTAATCTGGACTCTATTTGTAACAGGTTAAAACTGCCATTAATGCAAAGCTGATAGAGAACTTGGGACATGGAAGTATCCTTGCTACGGTCATTCCTTATTTTCAAGGTAATGAGTATGGAAAAGAAATAAATTTAATAATACTAATACGGACTTTTAAACTGTGGGTTTTTTTTTAATTACAAATTTGCCCAAAAAGATGAGTATTTACAAAACATTGAGCCTTTCAATTCTGTTATCAAAACATGCTGAGCACAGTACAGATAAACCCTAAAGCAGAATATTATACAAATCCAAAATATAGTAAAATCAGTAAAATTGATGTGATTGATTGAATAAAAACTACACCATTTCCCAAATAGGAAAGATCAAATATGAACCAGCACAGCTTGAAGTGAATAAGCAGACTTCCAATAGATTCATTGGAGACAGCCTCCAGGGTGTAAGCCAACAGTCTAGTAACTGACACTACATCAAACCCATTGAGGTGTTTAATAAAATCTGTACACACAAAATTTACAAATATTTTCAAAGGTTCGTTCTTAGTCTTTGGAAAGATGTCATAATTAACTCAATAAAACTGATGCAATCTCTCTGTCTAGGAGTGTTTCTGTATAAGGGCTTAAACTGTCTGCCCAAAAGACAAAAAGGATTTAAATTCTTCTGTTGGATGAAAAAATAGAAATTTTTAATAAGGCAGAACCCAAATTTTAAAAGGCTGTTTTACACACAATGAGAGTCTTTTCATATCAGAGGCAGAAAAAAGAAAAATCCAGATGACTCAACCCAGGATAGGGAGCAGAATATGGTAAACTCTTCAGAAATCCATGTATTTGTTTGCAGAGGACCTTGACTCAGCGCTTTCAGAGAAAGGCAACATATCCCTTATCTAGTGTCTAGCATAAATAGCTAAGAAAACTGGCATGCACAGAGCAAGGCAGCTTCATGATGCAAAAGAAATCAAAGCAGAAGTCTGTGTGTGGTTCTCTGTCCTTTTATAAAGCATCCCAGATTTCAGATCAGATGCTGCTTCCCTTTGGTCAGTAAGAGGAGGAAGCCCTCACACCAAGGTCAGCCCAGCACTTCATTTCACTGGGTTACTGGCAAGGCCACGTTGACGGGCACTTGGCTGGGCTGTTGTGCTGGGGACCCACTGCTGAGAGGCTGCTGCGAAACAGCAGCTGGCTCCATTTTGCTGATGTGTGTTATGAAGCGCAGACGAAGTTTCAAAGCTGGTCTTAAATTACAAATTATCTTCTCAACCTGTTTTAAAAAAAGAAAAAAATGCATTCAGTAAAAAACAGGAGTATTTTTACATGCCATTACTGTCCACAAACATCACAACACAACATTAGCACAACAGAAAATGGGAAAAGTTATAGTAAATAGAGGTATTTACATAAATATTTAATTTAAAATGCTAACTTTTGGGCCTCTTCTGATAACCAATCTTAAAAAAACCCTTCCTGTTGTAAGAGTTGTGCACCAAAGCTTTGTAAAACAAGTCACACAACTGACACTTCTAAAAAAGTGCATACTGTTATAAACTAGAGATAAATTGAGTGAATGATTTTTCACTGAACATGAATGAAGTCTTCCTTTTGTCACATGTCAAGTTACACTACTGAATCAGAAATTAAGTAAAACTTTAAAGAAATAGATTTAAATGAATAAAAGTTATGAAATATCCAATAGCTTTCTTTCTAGCAATAGCTCTAATGATAGTATTTAAAGCAGCCTGAAGCTGTATCTTAAATTTCAGACCACATAAATTAATCTTGCAATCTGAGATATCCAATCTACTCCATCTGAAGCTTTTCCTGCACCAACTTCTTACTTTGTATATGGAGACTAATCAACTGTTAAGCAATTCGTTGTATTGCTACATATGACAAATAGTTCACAAGAAGATTAAATTATTATATGGGAAGAAAGATAACTAAAGTATCAATATCTACTGTTTACTTACTTGGTCTTTCACACTGTCACCTGTAAACATATATTTCATATGATACAAGAAGTCACAAATGGGATCCATGTAGTTCAGGTGGGAGCTGTACCGATCTGTATTCAGGAGCATTTCATAAAATGCCACTCCAATCTGTTTAGACAGAGACAAAGGACAACCCAAATGAAAACAGGTTTTAAATTGCTTTAGATTAACAATATAATAACTTATTATTAATTATTGTATCATGTACTGCTTTTTAAGTAGCTGTGGTTCCTAACAGTTTACTTTCTTACACAGACAAATGGACAGGTCTAAGTCATCCCATTATGCTCCACTAAATGATTCTCAAGTTAAGCTCTTCTTTCTAGCAGGGTCTCTGATATCTGACATTTTCAGCTAATCTGCCTACTGGTGAGCTCCATCTCTTTTTTCCTCCCCTCACCTTATCCACACTGATGTGAATGTAAGAAACAGTTCATGTTCCTCCATCCTCACAATTCACCTCTTGCATACTCCCAGGCAGTAAGTCTGATGTATATTTTGCAAGTAGTTTGACAGCCAAAGAAAGCATCTATTGCTTGATATTTCTGGGGGTTTATTTCTTTTCTTGCTTAAAAAGAAAAGTACTAGGTGTTTTATCCAACAAGATTTCACTTAACAAGTAAAGGTGAATACCAACTCAGCAACTCAGATCCTTGCAATTACTGTTTAATCTGTATAGAATTTAATTCTGAATATTACAGATTTCTATCCCATTCTGATTCATGAATTAATTGCAAAGGTAAAATAATCCATACAGTAGAAAGCAAACCATGGGCCAGACTTTACCTCTATCATGCACCGTGTCCTCTCCTGCTGGAACCGTTGCAGGAAAGGACCAACGAGGTGGTAAACATAGAGCAACTGGAACTCTGTTTTCACAATGGGTATCAAAGCTTCTGTGAGGAACCTGCAGTATGTCAAGACATGTACTACATCAACTGTTTGGTTATTTGGGGTTCTTTATTTCTTTCACTTCTACCAAATTCTAGCCAAAACATCACAGTCTCTCTCACAGATTTAGACCTTTGTTTCAGGAAAAAACAGTGTGCCTCTGGAAATATGAGCTATTCGAAATAGGGCAGCTCTAGAATTAAGAATAATATTTACTATTACAGTTACAGATACTTTAGGAACATGCTACAGTCCATGCTTTAAGAAAAATTTAAATTAATAAAAGCAGAAAAGCAAATCTAGATTTAAAAAGGCTTATTAAAGGCGGTCACACCACATGACAACCCCCAAAAGCCTACAGACAACCAGAGTTATGTCAATGGAAGTGGGAGCCAGAAAAACACTTGTCATCCATCTGGCAAACCTTGGAGCTCCCCTGTACATATTTATTCACTGGTATAAGTGCTATAGGTGGAGCTTTGTTATCTACATTATGTGTGGAATTTAAAAGACAAATTACATTATCAAATATCATTGCACCTACTTAGGAATGAGAGAAAGCTGTCCAATGCTGGAATGATGCCACACTGCATGTGCCAAAGCCAAAGTGTAGCTACAACTCATCTCAGAGTAAGACTGGTGACATGCTGTGAAGTCAAACAGCTGGAATGGGTAACCAACCCACTCTGTCTCTGATGTCAAGCTGGGACTGTTGATAACATTCACAATGCAATCATGGAGAACAATCCAGTATGGCTCCTGGGGAAAAAAAACCAAACCAATAGAACAAACCCAAAAATTCAGAATTGTTTATAAAAAGAACATCACCTAAGACAATGCTTCCTCAGCTCTTTCTGCTATTATGGCATTTCTAAAAAGTGTATATACAAATATATATGTATATGTATATATAAAACTGTTATAAATGACATATGGTATACAAATGGTAGTTCATAACCATGTCTGAAAAAGATGAAAATTAAAGATGCACGATACAGAAAGTATCTATGTTAGTGGGTATGGCACGCTCAAGGGTGTAGCATTATCAAGACATATCTCATTAATTAATTATTTAATCACCCGATATAAAGGTCTCTAAAAGAAGCCAAGACAAGGCAAAAAGCCTTAGTGAAAGAGGTCTGAGAATTATCTAGTTTTTCTGAGTGCAGGCACAAACAGACCAAAAAATCAAGATGGAAACAGGAAATAAAAAAAGGTACAAAAGACAAAGAATATAGATGAAGATACAAGGAGATGAAACAAGAAGAATAAGTAGCATTGTAAAAATAATAAGGATTAAATTCATGTTGGCTTCCCTCCAAGAAGAGGAAGCATTTTATTGGGGAAGAGAGGTCACAAGGGAAGGACAGCTGTGACACATACAAGCAACACATACATCAAGATCAAAATTACTCAGGCAGTCTTTGTAAAGTACCAAGAGTCACGATATTCAGAAGATCAAAGTTTCTACTGATACACAAACTGCAGTACTGCAGACATTTCCTTTTGCAATCTTAGGCACATCTCATTTACATGGTTTAAGAACTACAGGATGTGAAAGCGCAAGCAATAATCAAAAAGTAACTTTGCATGAGAACTTTTATAGATCTTCCTATTACATAGCTCCAGTTGTCAATACTACACATATGGCATTTAACTATATATTTAAACAAGAGTGATTTACTTCTTTTCATCCTAGCCTCAAAACATAATAGAAAAACAAAACACCTGGTCAATTTTTCTGTGCTGGAGGAGCAGACTTTTCTCAAACATGCATACAGCCTTGTAAATAGCTTGCTGTGGAATCTACAGCTGTAAGTTGGCTGTAAGTTTTTACAATGTACTCTAGAAAGATGATAAATGTTTCATGGACGAGTAATTTTTTTATTTTAAAATACAATATATTGACTCACTGGTAAGGCTGTGATAATCAGTCCAATTGCATTCATCCAAGCCGTGATGTTCTCTCTTGGCACCAGGGGCTGACTAGAGACAAAGAAAAAGAAAACTAAAGCTCTAAAGTACACAACTGCAATTTATGCTTTTCATGCATCTACAGACCAGGTGTATTTACACCAAGAATGTTTGTCAAGTTGAGAGAACTACAAAAATACACACAGGTATTTACAGAGCCAAAAGATGATATAAATGCTATTGGGATGTTGTGTGCAAAATTTTATGCAGGTGTGTTTTGCATTAGCAGCAGGTTTCCTTCTTCAAACTTCTTTCCTTAAGCTTTAGTGCCTAAGGGTTGTTTGTCCCTTTATTGATTCCTTACCTTCATATGCCCCAAACAGAGCTAACAATAATATATTACTAAGCCAAATGAGGCTATATCCAAGGAATTCCAGTTTGTCATTGCTCAGTGATATCAACTGAATGGCTACAAGAATACCAGGTTCTGTCTCTCACTGCAGCTTTTTCAGTGGTTGCTCAAGAATCAGCTATGGGTCAAATTTAATGCATTGTGACAAAAGGTCAGCCTTGGCACACCACTCTTTCAAAGTACCTGTGATCTACATCAGCATCAGGAAGATTCAGAGCCCTGCCAATGATTCCTGTCCCTTTCCTTGCACTCAAAGATGCTGTGGTATCCACTGTCCTCCTCTCAGCACAGTTCAAAGAATAACAAATTTTCTCCAGGCTTTCCTGTTGAGCCCAATGGATAAGATCTTGGCCTGTGTGGTATCTTCCCTCTAACTTTTATGGGCATCATGCCATGTCAACTGTTCCTGGAGCACACAATCCACTACACCACAGGAATCTAACACATGATTTTTCTGCTTGATCCCTGTCACCTTGCTTGTCGTCCAAAAATATTTTAAAGTGTTACCTATATACACTTATTTTTTTTTAATAAGAAATTTAGTATCAGAGACTACCTTAGCAATCTCTAATTATGCATGATATATTGCAGAAAACCATTCCAGAAAGCCAACTTACCTCTTCAGCACAACATTCAGCAGAGCATTGCCCACCTCCTTCCCTGGAACAGCCAGAGCCATGAGCTCAACACAGGTAACGTGCAGAGCATGGGCAGCTGGGTTAGGAAACTCATTGAATCTCCAGTCACAATTTGGAAATGGACCAGGTGATTTGCCTGCCATAGGTGGCAATGGTTAAGGAAAAACAAGCTGCCCCAAAACAGACAAGTATAAGCAGCACAGTGATTAAAAATAGACGCATATACCACATACTAAACTGAACTGAAAATTATTGAAAACAAGTAGAACAATCACATTTCATTAAAAAGAAAGACATACAGAAGTATGAATATAAGATGCTGATAATCATTGAAGGACTGCATGAATACATAGCTATAAATATACTCACAAAGCCTCGCAAAGGAAAAACTTCCCTTAGTTTATCCTTTAGATTAAGAGGTGGAAAAAACACCAACCATCTCATTCACTGTCTGCTTCCAAGAGGAGAAAATAGAAATAATAGGAATTTTCTACACTCATATTAAAAAATCATTAATTTGCCTCTCTGTAAGACCTTCTAGCAGACTTCTAGGGTGACAGTTTATGCAAAAGGAGCATCTGCTTAGTCTCTGAAAATATTCCACTTTCCCAAACAAGACTTACTTATTTGAAATACATACAGAAAAGTTCTCCAGAGTTAACATTTGCATAAAAGCAGGGGTTTATATAATTTTAGCTTTCTTTGGAGACACCGAATAGACTTCTTTCAAGTTACACATTTAAGAAAGGGAAGTTCAGGAGAAGGAATGGAAGAATTTGTAACACCTTGAAGATTGGTCAACTCTTGTAAAGCTGCTCCAGAAAGAAGCCGAAGTCCCAGAAGATTCCTATTCTCTCATTTGCCAGCTATTTCCACATCTTAAATATGGCACTGCTCTCAATATTTTATTCTCAGTAATACTAATAAATGTCATTAGAAAACAGTAATAGTAACCTCATTTTTGAAAAATTCTTTAAAACTCACACTTTGCATCAAGCTTATTTTTAGTGATGCTTAAAGACTGAAATATTTATACAGCTGTAGTGTACTTCATTTTCACCATATCTTTTAAGATGTCTACTAGGGCAGCACATCCCTGATAGAATAATAAAGAAATGATATTGAAATAAAGAAAATATAAAGAAATATTTTGATGAAAAGAAGCTGTAAGACATTGTCACAGCTTACTTAAAGCAAACTTTTAGAAGGATATTGTCTACTAGTCTTCCAATGAGCTTGCAATAGTAAGCATCATCAGGAACCCATGGATTCTCTTCTCGGGGATTCATGGCACATTTGAGGTAAGTGTCACTCAGACACCAGCCTAGTGGACGATTATCTTTGAGAGAGCCAATTATGGCATGAACAAGTTTTCTCTTCAGGTTTGTGCGCTCTCTCAGATGCCCCTCATAATAGTGAAGAGTGTTGTACAGGTAGGTCACTGGTCGGTCTGCCAAGGAGAAAGAGAAAACAATAAAAGCTAGAAATAACTTCCAGCACCACTATCTGTGGCAAACAAAACTAAAAACAAGAGCTCTGCAAGACTAAGTTGCATTTAGTAAAAAATAGCACATATGGAATTGATTCACGTTCTTATTTCAATATACTCTACAAAACTGATTTTCCTTTGTCTTGTACATATTTCAGTGTTTGTGCAGAACAAAAGAAGTGGAATAAAAGATCAGTACTACGAACAGCTCACAACTTAATGGTAATATTAATATATTTGTATGTAAACTAACTAAAACATCTCTTCATATACAAGGTATTAGGTAAGAAGAATCCAGGTATGAAGTCACAGTAAAGAAAGAGTATTGTAAATTGTCTGAGCATAACATAGCAAAGACACCTATAAAAGAATTAATATAAAAGTGCATTTTCTAAAAGTATTCAAGTATAAGGTCAAGTTATTTGAATCTTCTGTAAGGATAGAGAGAGGAACTGCTTTTCAATTGTTTCAGTCTCGGTAACAGAAAGTTTGTTAGGACACAGGTCCAAGTATTTACTAATAGAAGGGAATGGAAGGGAAAGGTGTGAAGGAAGCATGAATTAGCAAGAGATACCGGAATAAAAACAAGTTCATGGTTAATAAGCTGAAATTCACTAAATAGGAAATGCACTTCTATGTGTAAATGTACACAGGGTTTAGAGAACAGAAAAGGAATAAGGCACTGCTGTGCTAATACATGAACATTATGAATGAAAGAGGTGAAGAGGACATAATGATCACAACAGGAATATATCTGACTGTATTCATGGATAACTTACCATGGAATTTGTATAAACCTCCCAGATGATCCAATAAAGTTTCTAGTGATTTGGACACTGGAAGCAATTCCAGAAATCTATGAATTACAATGTCAAACACTGGCAGAAAGCGCAGGCATACGTTTCCAAAATAAATTGGCAAGTACTGGGGCTGGATCTGAACTGGAGGATTCACTTGCTCTGCCAAGCCTTCAAAATACAGCTTTTCAGGGTATTTCTGGAAGGAAAGAAACCCCCCAAAATCAAAATCTCTTTCTTCACAAGTAATGGATTAAACATTCAGCATCTACATTGCTTTAAAAAGACATTTATCTTCTTTATCACATTTGAATTCAGTGAACCTTACTGTAAGCTTACTGAAGGAAACTGAACTCTGACTTAAATGGATTAATAAAAGAGTAGATAACATCTTCAAAAAAAAAAAAACAAAAAACCCAGAACAAAGTGTCACTCAAAATGGGCATAAGAGAACATTAAGAACCCCAAAGCAAAGCTGAAAGCAGCCAGCACTATAGTGTCCTTTGTCATGTACCTGAAGAGAAAACCCAGGGGAAATCAGCACTACTAGAAGTTTCTGCATCATATGCTAAATTAGAACACTAGAAATTGCATGAATGAAATAATTCCCTTGGAAAGAACTGTAGTGTAGTCAAATAACAGATGGGTACTGCTGAGGGCTGAACTTATGTTTTACCTGTTACTGAAATTTCTATGTCAGGTTGGGTGTAGTGACTGTGCAGCCATGTCAGAGCACTTCCTAGGCTCATTTGCTTCCCTGCTACACTTACACTTTTAGTTAGGCACTGTCAAAACATTGTACAGCCAAGTCAGAGGGCTAATATAGACCAAACAGCTCCTGGATCAAACTAGATGGCATGTCTTGAGCTACATGACAGCTTTTTTGTATCTGTTCCATCTCACTGTTTATTTTTTGACAGAACAACTCATTGGCACATCCTTTTCTAGCCAGCAGGAACCAGTATGTTTACAGGAGCATTAAAGTCTCAGCAACTCTCTTCCCTAACATATCAGGCTATCATGTTCTTGTCACACAGAAGATGGAAGTTTTAATAATTAAAACAAAATGTTGGGTTAACTACTGGTATACTATTAAAACATCAGAAAAAAATACCTTCTCCCTAACGCACAAAAACTGTTTTAAGTGAATTTCAGTATAAACAAGATTTTAAAATTATTTGGTTTAGATGAACAAGAATGAACATCCACCCAATTCTTAAGTTCTCCTATCTTTTAATAGTACTGCACTATGATTTCAAAGTCATTACATACAGTGATTTATTATTTCATACTAGCCCAAACAAATTACAGCTTATTAGGAAAGTCCAAAACTAGATAAAGCTGTCCTGTAAATCATGGCTGATATAAATTCCACAGAAACTGTTACAATAATAGAATATTATTAGCTGTGATACCTTGTGGTAACTCATATGCTTTGTATGCCAGTCATTCTGCAGCCAGTGTTCCGGAGAATTCTCCTTCACAAAATCACTCACTCTGTTTCTGAAATCATTGGGCTTCAGTAAGAGTAATTGGATTATGAAGTAACAAACTTGAGCTTCATTTCCTTCATGACTACGCATAGCCTTAAATGAAACAGATTAGATAACATGAAATTATAGTTGACACTGCTGTCTGCTCTATAGCCCCAAAACATGGCAGCCAAATTTACTACATCTGCACACAAATTCATACTGAATATATGGTATTTCAACTCTATTTTTCAAGTGAAGCCATAAAAAAGAGGCACGTTCAATCCCTATCCCATTTTCTGTTCCATGGGCAGACAGTCTTACAAACTTCCTAGTGATAGCGCTTTCTGAAGGAATTCTAGCTCACTTTTATCTGTCAGTTGTCTTACCGAAAATAACCAATTAAGTGACAATGAAGTTAAGATGGCTTTTAACCTCTGGCCACTCCGACATGATTGGACTTCAGTCTGAAAACCAAATTAGAATTCAAACAACCAGCTTTACATTAAGAATTTAAAATTAAGATTTAAAATTAAATATAAAGGACAATTACTTAAGGCAAATATAGCTCTCTCTAGGTGAATACTGCTTTATTTTATAGGATAACATGAAAAGCAAGAGAATGCCATTTCTTTCTTACTATGACAAAAGAGGCTGATTTCTGAGGAAAGAAAGCATTCTCAAATGGGTACAAGATTTTCCATATGCTTGTGAATGAATTAATAGCATGCCATATCCTATCTACCTTTTAAAGCTGCAGGAATCACACAACCATAGAATCATTTAGGGTAGGAAAGACCTTAAAGATCATTGAGTCCAACCATTAATTAAGCAGTGTCACTAAACCATATCATGAAGTTCTGCACCTATGCATCTTTTAAGTATCTCCAGGGATGGTGACTCAACCACATCCCTGGGCAGCCTTTCCCAACACTTGACAACTCTTTCAGCGGAGGTATTTTTCTTAATATCCAATCCAGCACAACTTGATGCTGTTTCCTCCTCTCCTATTGCCTGTCACTTCTTATGGGAGAAGAGGCAGACCCCCACCTGGCTACACCCTCCTTTCAGGCAGCTGTAGTGAGTGATAAGGTCTCCCATGAGCCTCCTTTTCTCCAGGTTAAACATCCCCAGCTCCCTCAGCTGCTCCTCACAGGACTTGTGCTCCAGACCCTTCACCAGCTCCGCTGCCCTTCTCTGGACATGCTCCATGTCTGCCTTGTAGTGAGTGGCCCAGAATTGCCCAGCCTGTAGCACTGCACGGGGTTGTGACTCAAGTGCAGGACCCAGCACCTGGCCTTGCTGAACTTCAGATGACTGGCCTCAGCCCATTGATCCAGCCTGTCCACATCCCGCTGCAGAGCCTAAATAACGGCATGGCTCTGAGGTCAGAGATTCAAACCACCAATCACAACATTTAATAATATCAGTTCAATGGCTGCCATTTAATAACCAATAAATGTTTCCCTGAAGACTCAGAGAACTGTAAGAGTTGGAATTTTATGTTGCTTAAAGAAGTAATCTACTATTTTCTTGATTATTAACTTAGCAAATAGTCACTATTTAAGACCAATCTATTTTTAAAAGAATCCTCCTAAAAAATGAGTCAGAAAGCAGACTGCATGAACTGTCATCTTCTGAAGTGATACTTACCAAACAGAGTATCAACCTATCCAGTGTAACAATATTGTATTTCCACACCATGTCATTGAGAATCTCAATACATTTGTTGAGCTGCTGTCCTCCTGCAGATGTAGAGAATTCATACACCAAAAAATCTGCAAATGTCCTGACGTGTGCCACCAGTGCTCTGGCCCCAATTCTTTCTAACACTCTAGCAGGGAAGAAAAATAAAAGGCAACAAGAAATCGTTACAGTTCCTAACACATTCCTAACTGGTCTATTTGGTATGAGTAAGCAGTTTTTAACACAATTGTCTTAAACAAAAAAAAGGACAAAATTCCCTCCCTTTTATTAAACTACTGAAGTAAACGCCAAAGCAAAGCAAAAAACCCCAACCTTAGAGCAAGAGAATTCTTAAGTCAAAATACTATTCAGGAGAAATGCTTCAAGTTCACCAATTTCATCTGTAGTATTCTGCTCAGAACCCATGCTTTACTTATGTCATTGTAGTTATACACCTCTGAGGACAACCTTCTGCAACTCAACTTTTCCTATGCTATGCACAGCCATAGCATTATAAACTATTTCCCCATTGCACACAAGAGTAACACATGCTACCATAAATACTGTTTCAGCAGACCTAGGAAGGACTGAAAAGAAATAAAACTCTTTTTCACAGGTGGAACTGATGCTATTTCTACCAGTAACAAATTTTTAAAAATCAGATGATTACTACTTCTGTAATGAATTTTCATCTTAATCTAACATTTGCTTTCTAAAGAAATATTTGTCCTTTATTAATGTATTAAGGCTAAGTAAATGAATGTTTTAATTTTGTTTACTCTTTCAGATTGCTTGAAACACTGCTATTACAAGTAAACTGCTTAATTCAAACACCTCAAAATCCTTGTTTCTCACCAGGAAAAACATGCACTGCAGACCACTGCATGGTGGAACCAATCCTAACACTGCACAATTGTTATGGCATGCTGGCTACTACCTAGCTCCACTCTCTTTTTCTATGCTATGCATGCTCCAAATTAATTAAAAGAACAAGCTGTTAATTATGAATTATGTCCTCAGAGCTGAGAATGCTGCTGTAATAACTTTGAAATAGCACTTTTTAAGCTCACCTGTAACCAATTTGATTAATGTGATCAGTGTCTAACAACATCTTCCACAGGAGACAAAGGAAAAGCGGGGATGAACCTTGAGCAGAGAAGTGTGTGATTATTTCATTCTCACTGGTCATCGACTTCCACTTCCGGTATTCTTCTTCCACATTCTTCTTCAGATTAAAACGGCTTTCCTGAGGCACATTGTTCTGCTTGAAGAACACCTGAAAAAAGGAGGCTTTGCTGTGACTGAGAGCCTACAGTAAAACATTTGAACAGGAAAATTTTGCCTGATTTAGCACTGTATGGGTTCCTACTTGCTTGTACCATACAGCCTACTAGGGAGGGTTGTTATTTCACTGTGACCACAGAGACTGTTTTGTCACTAACAAAGCTACATGACAAACTGCCACAAGAAAAAATGGCTTTTCCAACTTTTTATTTTAGTTTTTAATTTTTAAACCATCTGATCTACCTTGCATGATAGGTATCAGTTGACCAAATCTGACCTTAGAATACTCCAGGGGAATGTAGCTAACACATTTCTAAAGAAATAGCAATGTTATAATCATGCTGCACTCTTTAGGGACTTGAGATTAATGCAGTCTAGACAGGGGAAGAATCTCACCAACCCACAAAAGACAAAAGATCTGGTTAAGAGAATAACCGCACTGTATTTCCAATTGTAAAGTCTTCAGGTTTAAATTATTACCTGCAGAGGAGCTGGAAAACAGCTTAGTGTATGTGATGCCCAGTTATGTGGAGTGAAACTCATGATAGTCTGCAGTATGTCCTTGCACCAAGTTCCCTGAATTGAATCAGAGCCTGTGAAAAAGTCTAGAAAATGGATTGATGGTATTAGAATTTCTCTTTTTGTCATCGTATGCATCAAGGCTTTTCTAGTCCAACACAGTTTCCTTTTTTTTTCAAACTTCTCCCAGTCCCTTTATTTGACCCTCTATAGAAGATGTTGGATATTACCTTTTTTATACTATTAACAATAAGAAAATTATTTATAAGGTTTGAGCTAGAAATAAAGCAATCATGATTTTAACATTTTGTATTTAATTTCCTGTAATGTCACTAAAACAAGCTTCTGCTGATTAACTGATTAGAAAAAAATCCTGAGGAAGATAATAATGGTGAAATGGCCAGATGCCATTTTATTTTGTTTCAAAAAGGCTGTTCAGAAGTACCCGCCTCAATTAAGCTGTAGAAATGAAAGCCTCATTCTCCCAACCCTTGGGCTGATTTCATCAAAGGTTGAGAAATGGTTAAAAAAATAAAAAAGAAACCAACACATAGAAGTTCTTTCCCTTTCAAATCACCTCCACCTCCAGTCTTTGTGAATCAGTTGTTCTAACTCTCCAGTGTGTCTGCAGACTAGAACCATAAAAAAGGAGAGAGAAAACATCTCCCTCAAAGCTAACAAAAACCTGATCCATGTCACTGCACACTGTTAAAACTTTAAAAGACACAATGAAAGCTTCCATTTTTCTCTTCCCAAAAAAAGAAATTCAAAATTCAGACTAAGTTTTCTTAAATGCAAGCTATAGAGGGGGTGGTTTCCACATGAGCAATAGAGTTGCTGTATTTCATGGTATTTAAATACCATGAAATGTATCAGTAATCAATCCAAACGTTTAGATTTACAATAATTAAACTCCAAATAAGACACTAAAAAACCTCTTAACCCTAGTCACAGTGTACCTCTGAATAAACTTTTAAAGAATGTCTCATTTTCTCTTCAGTAATAGCTTTTTGCCTAAATACAAGTAGTTGGAAATTAAAATTACACCTTTTTTTTCAAAACCAAAAGTGCATGGATATGTTTTATGACTAGGTCATTTCCATGACACTCTTTTGAACAATACTTTAGAGAAATGGTTTGACTACAGCTTTTACTGGGATGTGCTGCTATTACCTGTCACATGTGTTGCCCTTGCCAGAGTTAAGATCAAAGCCCTGTTGAGTTCTTCTGATTCTGCTGAAAGAGCTGTTTTGGGATCACTGAGGAACCGTGTGAACTGTGGTTGGACTTCCGAGCTGCCCAAAGCTGTGATTAGCCTTAAAGCAGTACTTTCAACACTGAAAGAAGGAAGCAGTCCAGTTAGCAAGTAATACTTATGCTGATGCTTCTAAGATTCCAAAAATACCTATTTTTTTTCCTCCATTTACTGCTTCAAATAATACAGAAACATTTTGTTTTAAAAATTATCTTCTTAATCTTTTGAAAAAGTTCACTTTTTCTACTGTTTAATAAATTTATCAACTATTTCAGTATCTTATTTTCAAATAAAGCACTCAAAAGTAGATTTAGCAAAAATTCCAAGTGCAGAGACTCTGATACAAAGAGCCTCAAGTATCTCCAATTTAGTTCCCCCTTATTATTTCCTGCACATCTTCATCTAAAGAAGGTAATATAAATAAATATATGCAAAACCAAAATAAAAACACATGAATAATACATAGGAACTTCAAAGCTAGCTACCATCTTCAAGTAGACAGCATAAATTGTTCCTATTAAAGAAATTAGGAAGCTGAGGAAGTATAACTTTTGATTAAAAGCACTTTAATTTCCATTGCTTTAGCTGGAAGCACTTTTCACACCAGGTAGTTTGAAGTCATTGGAAAGATTTTTATAACATTGTGTCTTTGAAATGCCAAAGCCATAGTTCAGTTTATTCCAGTTGCGTGCAGTGCTCATTAAAATTGACTAACATCTGAATTTTACAGACTAAGTGACAAAACAAGATTGAGGTAAATAAAGACATTAAGGCCTTGAATTTAAGGAGAAATTTGTCTTAACCTGTTTTCTTTAGGCTTGGTAAAGGATAAGCAACTAGGCAATTTGAATTTGGACTATGAAATTGAGAAGCCTGATCCAGTGCAAGGTGTCCCTGCCCACAGCAAAAGAGTTGGAACTAGATGAACTTTAAGGTCCCTTCCAAGCCAAACCACTCTATGAATCTATGAATTTACTGTATAATTAGACTTTCTCTATATGAACTAGTAATAATGAAGTTACTCTGTCTCACACACACCCACAAGATTTATTGTAGTCTAAGAGTCAATGGACACTATTTTCCCCAACTCTTTGACAACAAACCCCAGATTCTATATAGAAACTGAATCTCATGCTCTTCAACTTCGTTAACAGTAAGGTAAACTCAAAGCTTTTGCCTGGAATTAGATGCAGAACTCCTCCAGACCTCCTCTAACCAGCTTTGTCACCTTTCTTGCATTCAAATTAGCCACTGTTTTAGGCTATTATAACGCACACCATAGGAGAGACTCCACTTAGGTTCATGTACAGTCACCACAGCTTTGCACAAACTTCTTTTCAGCTGCAGGGTGAACCAGATTAATTCTCTGATGTGACTGAAAATCAACCTCACATAAGAATTAAGTGGAACCAACTTAACTCTTGTAACGGAATTAAACATCTCCTACAGAAGGAAGCAAGCAGAGTCTCACTGGCAGACAAGCCAAGCACTGATTACAAGTAGCAGGCACTGCCTTATCTACCATGCAAGAAGCACTTCTTGGACATGACAGTTCTGTCCAAGAACTGTCCCGTGTGCCTACTCATGACACTGCTGCCATGTGTGTGCAGACACTGCCTCATGTGTCTCTGCAGAGCACTACTGCTAACATCCAACTGTACTGCTGAAACATGTCCTGCTGAGACACCCCAAAACAAGTCAGTCACAGAAGACTGGGAAACGCCATTTAAACAGCTCTCATGCAGCTTTCAACAAGAAGGAATCTGAGATTATGGACAAATATGGCAAACACCACTCACCAGAGATGAAGCTGGTTCTGATTAGTCTGTGGCACAGCAGCCAAGGAATGAAGATGGCTGAGGAGCTGGACTCTGTAATGAGGCTGGATGTGATGCATCCGATAGCTAAACATTTCCAGCAGAGTATGCAAAATTCCCCATGCATGAGATTTGAACACTGTTGGCAGGAGCTGACCTTATGAAAAAAAGTTTGAAAGGTAAGTTTTACAATTGACCACACCTTGAAATACAACTACAGAGTACACTGTTTTTATTAGGCTGTAAGTCACAGACATTTGATTTGAAAAGTGTATTACCTCCAAAGAGCATATGTGCAAGTGCTGTCTGAAGATGCTGTAAATGTATATACAGCTTAATAATCTTTTGAACGAACAGCATACATACAGCAGACATGCAAATTATTTTAACAAGAGCAATTAAGTATCCCGTGTGTCTCAAAGTAACTTTGCTTATGCTTTTCCATTAAGCATGTTTTTACACAACACAGCACAACTGGAGAGGTCCTGGACATACAAATGATGGCATAAAGGGACAGCAGCACAACTAGTTTGGAATTTACTGCAGCACTAGGACAACTTTCACAGTTTCTTTTATATTAAACTAATTTATATATGCTGCATCATTATATTTTCAGTTTTACTATGGTCTCCAGTTGCCATTAAACGAAAATTCTACTTAACAGAAAGAAAAGGGGGAAAAAGGTTTTCTTTCTTACTGATGAAGCCTTTGATGCCCAAGGATTCTATTTCCATATAAACCAATAGGCGACTGTAGGTCTCCACAAGAGCAGGAGCCAAGGCCACACTAGATTTTGCATGAGCCAGCTTAATTACCCTTGTAGCTATGCTGTGAATCAGACTGAGGAAAAAGAGAAAGTGTTTTTGAATCAAAAACATGGACTTGAAATTTAACACATTTTTAAAGTAATAGATCTATATATGACATGTCCAGCCACAGGAAGCCTTTCTGATGATAATTAGCTACATACAGATTTACAGGTTAAAATGAAAAAGCTAGCTGCATATACTGTACCTCATTTTGGCATGAACTGTGAGTGAGTCCAAGAGGTTCATTGGCAATGGGGTGATAGACCCTGACGCCATGCAATTAGTGCCTGGAAGAGGTGTCCTCATGTTGCCGTTTCCATAAATAGTCTCTACTAGCACACCCATTGGCAAAGTGAAACATTCTGAATTGGTTGAGTAAGCATTGCACAACAAGGCAATTTTGTAGTCATTCATCTGTAAGCTCTTATTCCTTAAACTCTGTTGCAAAAACCTGTGTGCCAGAAAGATTAAACATTAAGCAGAAAGAAGAATACACATGCATTCCAAGAATACAGCCACAACAATCTCAGTCATAAAACCCATTATAAAATAGTAGAAAAAAATCAAAATAGTTATTAATTGCACTACATCAAAACAATTACTTCTTATGCCACAGTTTCACCATGTTACGATTTTTCTACATTGGAGAAATAGCTCAGGAAAAAAACACAGTTAAAAATCACCTTTCCAGACAAACCACAGTGTTACAAAACAAAATTCTGCATTTACTTTCAGATTCTCAATCAGTAATAAAGACTGATTATTCTGAGATAAAATATATCATTTCTGCTAGCTGGATAACAACATTTCACTTTTTACCAAATATTTTGAACTGGGGCTCTGTCTTTTTGAATGACTTTGAAGTCACGCTTGATAACCTTTATACAGCATCCCATCACACAATACATTCTGAATACAGACTTGGAATTACCAATTTCATTATTCCTAAACATAAATCAAAACATAACAAAACCCCCACACTCACTCATGGTGAAGTTTAAGAGAATGAGGAATGGGAATCTGCAGCTTGGAGTTGTCACTATGGGCCTTCCGGTTCAGATGAATCCAAATGCAGGTCATTGCAAAAGCATGAGTCGACTGGGGTTTGTTAATGTCAGGTACAGGAATATACTAAAGAAAGAACACATGAATGTGACATACCACATGGATTAATGTGCAGAAAACCAACTTAGATAGCCAGTATTCACAAGATCAGGTTTTCAGTAATCTTAACAATTTATCTAAGGCTTTGGCAAAAGGAAATTCATGCTTAAGAGTATACAGTTCACAGACATATATAGTTACAAAGCATATGCTTTTTCTTTCAGCCTCACACTTACACATTATTCAGAAAACAGTTATGGTATCTGCTTCCATAGCAGGTACTCAGTGGTTCAACCGTATTTTCTGAAAATTCTGAATTACTCAACGTCACAGTCAATCCTTAAACATTAATACACTTCTCATGAAGAGGTACAGATACAACCCAAAATTAAAAAGTTTTGGACAAAGACTTAGTTACAGTACTGCCATTGGGAAAGGAACTCTGTCTCTCCCCTTTTGCCAACATCCACGTTTCTTTCCCTTTGATACAGTTACTGCTGCACAAACACCACTGACGGTGCACATGAGACAGCACCAATACATCATCAACAGCATAGCAAGGCAGATCCTTTTAAGAGCAATATCCAGAGATAACATTTTAAGTGCTTGTGAAACTGAAACTTAAAAAATGCTTCCGAGGATTCAGTTTCACAAGCACTTAAAATGTAGCATTTAAAAAGCAGTAGTCAAACAAAGACTTTGAATAAGTGTAACTTCATTAGAGCCATCACTACAGCTGAACTAAGTAGTCCTATTGCTCTTCCAGTATCTGATGCTGACAAAAGCAATTAAAATCTTCTGACACAAATCGTACTGAATAATTTCTGTGGGTCAAAACTAATGTAGCAGGGCGAAAAATTGTTACATATGAGTTTGATACATCACACACCTGTAGTTTTCTATCCATTCACCCAAAGTAAAAAGCACTACAGGACTTCACACTGACAGTGCTGCCAGAATTGAAGTTTAAGAACTTCATTAAGTGCCCCTTCCTCAGGAACTTTAATTCCAGAGGAATGTACAAAGCATGCATATGATTTGATTTGCCCCAGCAGAATGAATTTAAAGTACTACTCTGTTTCAGTTCAGATGTAACAATACAATTACACATTATTCCTTTACAGTCTCCTCAGTGCTTTAATAAACTCTTCAAAACCTTAGTCAAACCAAAGCCAAGGAAGAGAGGAGTTAACATAAGTCTTTCTTGCCCCTAAAAACAGAAGTGGTTACATGGATATGAAATCCTCAAAAAAAACTTATGAAACATCTCCCTCCAACTATGCAGCACACTGTTCTAAGAGTGACTCAAGAAGGATAGTAGTATTGACAAATGAAGGTCCCAAGTTGAATTAAAAATAAAACTTTTAATATCAGAGACTTACTTCTTTCTCTGGATACAGGAGGTCAAACAGCTTCATAACTGGGAGGAAGTCAGCCAGTGCATTCTTCTGGATGCTGCCAGAGATGAACTGGAGTAGCACCCACATCAGGTGGTCTCTCCCCTTAATGAGACCACGGCCTGCCAACTGTCAAGAACACTCAGTAACAGACAAATACTGCATGCAGAAGAAAAATCACTGCAAAGATTCTTATGAAACTAGAAGGGCAGACAAAAACAGTTTCAGCAGAGAATTTTATAGCAGGACTTAGGCAGAAACAAACATCATTTTCAGAAAGAAGGGAAATAGGTACATTAGTTGTAACACATGAATGGACTCTGTGAGGGCCACAACAATTAATGCTAAGACTTAAAATGCATGTAACTCCTAAGCATCACTGCTTTGAAAAACTAGCAACACTTCAATATTGGTCTTAAATTGTCACCTTGTAGCCCTGTAGTGAAGTACAGTATTGCCATTGCTAGCATCAGGCCACAGGTTTTATAAACTCCTACAAAGGAAGTCTCTGAGCCAGAACAACTTTGGTTTGCTTCATTTGGACTCACCTGGGTTTTTTTTTTTAATTAATTAACTTCTTTATCTGTAACAGCAACTCTCTAATAACTAATATTCTACTCTTATCTTGCTTGCATAGTTTTATACTAGATTTGTACAATTGTGTTGTATAATGCCTATTGTTTCAATGGTTTATTAACAGTAATTACAGGAACACAGCCCTGGTAAAATTAATTTCAGGGAAAACAAAGACAGCAGAGAACTACAATCCATCACAAGTGGAACACAACATGCATAGTAAATTTTTATGTAACACGGAACTGTAGACAAATGAAGACGGAGCAATGTGTTGTGCGTATTGGAAACGACACCTAAATAGCCTAGGTGATCCTATAATAAGGAGAAAGAACATTCCTACCCTACCATCAATAGCATACAGCTCTCTCAGCAAAGAGCACTGGAGGACTGGCATCACCACCCTCAGAACTATAACCCTGAGCACCAGAGAAAAGGGCAAATCAGTTCAAATGGAATTATTACTAGAAAGTAATAGTAACTTGGGACTGTGATTGCCAGTATCACCATAATTGGACAAAATACCTTTGATTGCTTGAGTAGATTGATTAGACAAACAGCAAGTTCCTACATCCATTTCCATGGCATGTTTTTTTAGTCCACAAACAGAACAGGGCATTCAGTCTGTTCAAAACTTGTTTGTAAACTGGATACAACAGCACAGTACTTAAATCTTCTCAATTATGCCAGTTTATCTCTTTAGTCTAGTTATTAGCACACTTTGAAACCAAATAAAATGCAACATCCTGTAACCGAATACACTAAAAACACACCTAGCTCACAGCACCATAACTTGAGAATTTGACTTCTAGAGAGAACAGTGATTAAATATTTAATTAATTTTTACACATAAGGTACTTCTTGCAGGGATGAGTGACACTTTTAAAAAAAATACTGGTTTTGCTTTTTAAATCCCTCTTACCATGTGGGAGCGATACAAACAATTTACCTTTTGATGGAGTGACAGGACCATATGAGGAAAGCTTGCAAACTGAAAGAGCACAAAGAAAATGAGCTGGCTGGAGAGATGCTGCCACAGAAGCTGACTGGTTCCACCATCATCAAACTTCTCTTCAGTCTCAGACCGTTCCATGGCATACACCACAAGATCCACCAGCTGGTCCTCCAGCACAGGGCAACGTTGCTTATGCTGTAAGGCAGAGATCAGATACAGTATTCCAAAAGCCTTGCCATTAACTCCAGAACTTGCACAGTTGCAGCTACAGTACAGTATTTTGACAGAAGGCTGGGAAGCATGAGATGAAGTCTGAACTTAAGTTAAGGATAAGCCAGTATATTAAAGCTGCACTATGTTACAGGTCACAATGCTTTTTGTATTTTATCATATATTCCAGAATTCCCCTACTCAGTTCCAAAACACAGCTCATCAACACACAGATAACATCTGGGTGGGTTTTTTTTTTGCTGTTTTATAGCATATTCGGGCAAAATGTTACTTCTCTGATCTCACACTCACAAAAAACAAAGCCCACTCTTTAAACACACAGGTGAGGGTTCTTTTATTTGGTTTGGGTTTTTTGTTGGGTTTTTTTTTTTTTCATTCATTCTTTTCTCCATTAAGTCCATTCCAAAAGTAGGGATCACCATAAAGAAAATGTATCAATTATACTATCAAATTCCCAATACATGATGAAGTTATTTGATGACTATTTTCTTTTTCACTCTCATATTGGGTTCACCTACCACCTGCAACTAGCAGCAGAATTAACATCTGGTTAATACCCCTATAACTAGATGCTGTCCTATTGACATAGCACCACAGGTTACAACATCAAAAAGGCTTGAAAATTAATCAGTGTTGTGTTCTACATACTGGAAATAGAACAGAAATTACACATCAGAGTGAGGAGCCCCTCAGATGTTAGACTGCCACAGTCTACACCCTGAGCTATGCAAACACAGAAATAATTTAAAATACACACCATATCTGATGATTTTTAATAATGATCAAGGAAGGAATGCATTATATATTCAGATATATTCTGTTAGTACAGAATATATAAAATAGAAAATATAAAATGTTAGTATATAAAATAAGTGCACTACCAGTAATTTGGAACTCAGATAATAAATCCACAGTTCAAGACTACCAAGTATAATGTCACAAGACTAGCAAGTATAATGTCACAAGATCTTCAGTGCAACAACTTTTTGTTATTATCCTGCATTTGTACTGTTACACTCATATAAAGTACTATAGCTAAGGAAAAAAAAAACATGGAGAATTTAACTCATCTCAGAAAGTGCTAGCACTTTGGAAATAATCTAACCTGTTTGTTTCAATGCAATCTGTACTCAGGAATGGTCACATTTATTCATTTTTTTATTTGGCCTGATGCCTGTAACATAATGCAGCCTTAAAGAAAAATTTATTATTTTATGATACAAAAGAAAAGGAACTGAGCTGCTCGAATCATGAAAATGCATTATCCCTTTCTAGAGGCAAAAAGGTGTATGTAAAAAAGTTTTAAAAGATCACCCCAATACTCATAAAACATTTCAGAGATGCCTTAGATGAATTCTTTGACTTACTAGCCAGGCAGCCTAACAAAAGGCTAATATAAAGATATAATAAAAGTAAAGAGAGATGCTGAAAGGAGATGCTTGTTCTACCTTCATTGATGGTACTCTTTAGCTATGAAAAAAAAAGAGATTCTCTTCAATTAAAAATAGAATGCAAGAATTGGAAAAGTTGACAAAATACAGTGAACAGCATCCCCTGTTGCATGCTCTTTGCCAGCTCAAAACTGCAGAAAGCTACAATTCCAGCTGTGCTTTCTTGAAGCATGCTTAACACAAACCTCTAGCTAAGACAGAAAGCACCAAGGATACCTTTTCTCCCATACGCAACGTCATTATCACAGACCAACCACGGTACAGGTTACAGAGAGCAGTATTGGCACCGTCAGTTCAGAACACTTTGGGTCTTTTGTGGCTCGTTTTTCTCCCCCTCCCAAAGCAACTACTTATGAAGCAGAGCAGGGTGCAACAGACAACACTATAGACTAGTTTATAATCCAGCATGCAAAACTACTATGTACAGGGCTTGAAATTTAATAGTTTGCTAAGCACTGAGTTAATGTCCAAAAACCTAATCATGTTAGGCTATATTAATTTGGAATAAAGTTATTCAAAGAATACAACAGGAAAAACATCACTGTTAAAAAGACAGCCAGAATTTCCAGTAGAAATTTTTGCTATTCTGACTAATTCTACGACTGGGAAAAGTTTAAGAGCCAGAAAACTAAAAAAATGAATTCAAGCTTTTATTCTGAAAACCACACTTTCATTGCTTTATAAACAATTTTCCATGAGAAAAATAGCAGTACATCACATTCTATCCTTATTCATTTAATTTTCTGGCAATTTTTCTTCTCTGTATTTTCAGTGAATGTATTTTTGCAAAGATTTTGTATCTATAGTTTCAGAACTCTTGGAAATAAAACACTGTGCTGCACAGGAACTTGCAGGATTGGGCCCTTGTTTTATAAATTGCTCATAAGTGGAAGAAAAGCTCAGTATAAACTGAGATGAATAAAATTATAGGTGAGAGCTGATTACCCTCACAAATAAATAGGAATTCATGTTTTGGCATGGCTTAGCTTAAGTAAAACAAAAACGAACAACAAAAAACCTCCAAATGCTGTTCTGGATTATGTATGAAAAACTGTAGCATTCAAAATCTCTGTGCTTTTCCCTTAAACATTACTCTAATTTTGACAGTTTGATTGTACAAACACATTCTCCATTTTGTTCTGAGAATAACATTTAAAGATCTGAAAATACATAATTTCATTGAAAGCACTATTAAACCATGATGAAATACGGGGGGAGGGGGGGGAAGTGCTTCCATGACAACTTGACACTAAAATTTCTTGAGGCCAGCACTCTAATGGACTAGTGGTATTTCTTTAAGTGGGTCAGAGCTTCAGTTGGATGGTAGCTTGTTGTTCTAATTTGGGTTCTAATTCCTTCTTTTTCTGGGGTGTCGAGACAGGGTGGGTATCAAAGGGTGGGGCAGGGGCATGGCTAGCATTAAAAGTATTTCCTTAAAGAAAAATATTTTAAGGAATCAGTAAGGCTGGCTGATGGCTATGATAGCTTTTCAGTCTTTTAAACGGCATTTAGTAAATATCTACACTTAAGAAATGGACTCAGAAGACCAAATCACAGAGGCCAAGATCCCTACAAAAGTAAATGGTGTCTCCAAAAGTCCAATTCAAAATCCCTAAAGTAGTTAAAACATGACAGAACTACTCCCACACTTCCATTTTCAAAAACTGTATGCTATGAGGACACGAAACCTTAAAGGTTATTGTTTATATCATACCTGATTCTATAATCTCTCCCAAGTTTGGGAGCCATTCTCAAGTTTCCCTCATTAAAAAAAGGATTAAGTTTCAACAAGGAACATATACTTGAGTGTTCTCAACGCACACCCTTACAATCAGAAACCTATAAAAATAATCACACCCCTTAAACTAAGTACTTTGCTATTTTATCACCAGTAAAATTGGATGATAAGATCCCAGCATCAACTGAAATTTTAAAAAATAAAAGTGAAAGTCAATTTTTAAATATTGCATTATGTCATCCCTTTCACTTAACAGCTCAGCTTACAACAGCTTCCCCATGCTAATTATCCTGGTTTGTAGCTAGCAGAGAACACAACTACACATTCACCTGCACAGAGTAAGGCATAGATAAGCTACAGATCACCACTGCTGATTTAAAAGGTGACCAGCCAAATACATTATTTAAAGAGCAAAATCATTAATTCAATAGCTGCTAATTAAACATTTTTACATTACAGAAACAAGACACCTGAAAATTACCTCCTCTCTCAAATATTCCCCAAAACAACATTTTGATTGATTAGAAGACTGCCTGCCTAATTAGAGGACAAGAGCCTAACTGAAACTATGCAAGCAAAAATGGCATTTTATTCTTCATGCAAGTCTGTGCATACAGAGAAGGTAAATATACAAACCAAAACCTCCAAAGAGAGTTCATGTCCTTAAGACATTACTTTGGTTGTTTTAAGAAAAAAACATAAGATCCCTAAACCAAATCTTAATGTGGTACCAGTGCACTATGACACTCTGAACTGTTAATCATTTCCCAAAAAAAACCCAAATTGTTATGTGGTTCAAAAAATTATTTTAAAAGATAACTAAGAATTGAAATTGACACCCCAGCTAGCAAGAGAATATAAATTGACATAGAATTGTTGAGTCATTTAGGTTGCATGAAGACCCTTAAGATAAGATTTCAGCTGCAAACCATGATAATAGAGAGGATAAAAAATACAATTTAAATCTCTACTTCCTATAGACCAATTCAAACAGATACACAAGAGTATGTACTACCCCACACAGAAGTACACAGTAGCAAAAACTCAGAGTCCCCAGACATCAACAAAAGAAACATTTTGAAGTCCATATTATTACATTTGGACTTAAAACCATATTCTTGATAAGGTTATTGGAAAACCTTATCCCACAAGAAAATTTAGAATCCTGAAAGGCACACATGAATCTATAAACATACATGTTTTACCTTCATTTTTCTCCCTGCAAGGTTAGCAGGACAGCTGGATTTGTGTATTTTTTACACAACTCAGAGATGGCTTGAGTGAATGGTTTTCTAACACAGATCTGCTTAGTTAAGACTGAACCACAAAATTTCGTTGCTCATCTTCAAGAACTAGGACAAATCTGGCTGAACCATACCTAGATTGTGATGCCAAAAGATTCAAATGAAGGCTCCAATCCTGCAACTGGATCTGTGTAAATAGTTGACAGGGCATACAAGCAACTCCACACAAATAATTAATGATCATAAATAAATAATGATCATTGCGTTGAGGTGTTTCTGTATTTAATGTGAAACAAACCTGGCACTATTTGCATTTCTAAGTGTCTTCTATTATAGCAACAGTTCAATTTCTGCAGGTTATTTCTCTAATAATAAATATACAACAATATCAGCCATTTTACTGAAAGCATTGATATAGTTACACAACTTCTGAAAAGCATGCTACTATTTTTGGCAGGTGGCTACATTAACAAATTGAAATGTAACACAAAGGTAATTTGTACCTAAAAACAAGTAAAATTTTCATGTTTTCCACAGTTTTATGCAGAGTATAATAACGTTTAAATGGAACATATTTCCTGTTCTATACCACTGTACCACCCACCTCTACATCTGCATTTTCAACTCACATATTTTCAACTCACAAATTTGCAACATCTTTATGCTGGTGTAACTGTAGTAGCACAGCTATAGTTCATGTTCTGTCAGCATTTCCTTTATAAGCTACATTCTTCACGTTTGTTCCTTGGCCATAAAAGTTCACGCCAGGATGAAACTTTGTGTAGGAATTCCTATACTAGCAAATAAATTTTAAAAGTATAATTTAATATATATTATTTCTTCAATTACTTTTAGAGGACGGTGAAGTAGGAGTTAAAACCCAGCATTTTTAACATAAATGTTTTTTTTTACACGAAAGGACAGACCATCCATAGTTAGAAGAAAAAAATGGGTTCAACATCTTCTATTATTTACCAGCTACAAGACGGATTGGGGAATAGTCTTGTTTATCAACTCAATGCAGACACAGAAAGACACACAAATACTACTCATTTAAACAGTAAATCTAGCAGCTCAATTCCAAGGTTTAACATTTCAGCTGCTTTAAGTCTCAGGTACAAAAGATCGTCATATACAACACAGAGTACTGTCAGCCAAGATGTAGGAATCTGTGCATTCAAAAACATTGTCCCAGTTCAGAAAATGCACTGGTGTATTCCATTACATTGGGAAATGTACACAAGGTTTCAGGATCATGTAAATTTTATAGTCAAGTTACAAACCTGAAAAAAGTTTCTTAAATGGAAACACTGACACAACCTTCACTATAGTATTGCAAACAGCAACGCTATTTTATAAATCTTAAACACTGCTTTTTTAAAGTAGGTGTGGCAATTATTAGTGTAATGAGGGATAAACTATAATACCCATAATTTAAAATTTCAATCAGAAGACCACTTGGTTGACTTGCTCAGGTGTTTATTCATTTAAACAAGTAGTCAAAATTTTAAGGAACTACTTTTTGTGCGGTATTCTGCACTACTCTTCTGTCACCTAGACTGGAGAATATTATAATTGCCTGTTGGAAAGTTCTTTACAGAGGCTTCCTAATGATAAGAAAATTCCACTAGTAAACCTTTCTTTTTTTTTATTATGTATTTACAGCCTTATATTTTTACAATTAAGTCCAGTGGATGTTTTTTCCACTGGATTAAGGAAAGAAATTTTGAACTAAAAATCTCTCCTCATCTGAAAATTCCAGCAAAGTTAAAGTTATGACTGGTAAGGGAAATGGTAGCAGTCCATTCCAATGAAAATTTTAGTATCAAAGGACCACTGACTGCCAGCTTCATGCTATATCTCTCGTATCTCTAGAGAATTGTAGTGAGAATTTGCCCTTGACTAATGGTCCTGCCAATTTCAAGCCCTGACTGTACATGTATCCTCTACCTGGAATCAGTGGCTACAAAGCGGCCAGCGTATCGTTAGTCACAATACAACAGTAAGGTTGTGAACATACCTGAGCAATGTTCAAGGTCTAGAGCATTGGAGGATGGGCAGGACAAGACAGGACAGAACAAAAATAAAGGAAGAAAAAAAGAAAAGACAAAACAGTGACTATGAGGCCAGCCTCAAGGATCCCCAAGTCAGACTAAGCCCCCCCATTCTAAGGTTCCAAAAGAAAAAATGTAAACAAAACAAACCTCAGCTTCCAACTATTCTAGTAATATAACATTCCAATATAACAGAGTACAACAACGCTTTAAAAACCAAACGAACAATAACCAGTCTCCTACTGTCTGTCAAAGGTGTACTTGAGGCTGGCCTTATAGGAAAAAAAAGCAATGCAAAAAAAAATCATATTTTAAATCTCTACTTTTCAATTTAACATTCGTAAAGCAATATACAAATGATAGGAATAACAGTGTCCAATTAACCTAATATGATCTCATAAAAAAAAAAAAAATCACTCTCTGTACCTAAACTGTTTTGCTTAGTTAGCTATAGCAAAGAAAAGAGAAAAAGAATAGTGCAGATTCTATGCAGAATTAAATCACGTGTTACAGCACAGTACAGTACCTGCTTATTCAGACCTAGCATATTGCAGACCATATCCCTTGAATACGGTTGTTCCAGCACATATCTCAACAAAGCAGTCTGTGGCTCAAACAGATCCTTGAAAAAGAAACAAGCAATCACATACAAACATATATTGCCTCAAGATTATGTTTAATACTGAGCTTACATTTAACTGAATAAACAGTGTAAGAATGAATGTTTAATTGATGCAGGTATGTATTATCTGGGAAATTGTCTTGCTCTCTGGTAAACTAAAAGAAATGTGGAGATAATCATAGTTCTTAAGAAGAGGCAGATTTTATGAGGTCCAAGTAGAAGAACATTCTTCATCCAATAGAAGGATGGTGCACTTCTTGGAACAGCCTTGAACTCAAAGGAAACAAGGTAAGACAACTGAGGAAATGCACCAAAATGCATAGAAATCAGGACTGATGTGAAGAAATCAGATATGAAACAACTGCTCACAGCATCTTTCCACAGCCTGAATCACTTTAAATAAAAATGTTATCTGCAGTTGGGTTCAAAACAAACAGAAGGAGCTGATTTCCTCAAGCAACATGAAGCTGCAATGTGGCACTCCTTGTCAAAGGAATGCTGAGGATATTAAAAGCTTACAGGGGGTCAAGAAGAGTCTGAACAAGTATTTGGGAGATGAAGGTTTACTAAATACAGAGAAACACATTTGTGTCAGGAAACACACAAAATGACAATGGCTGTAGATTGTGATCACTATACATGTCACTAGACATACTGTATTTCCTTTCTTAAACATCTAGGGTATGGGGAATGGGATGCAGGACAACATGGATTTTTGTCCTGATCCTTTAAATTCTTTCAGTATACCATTACTTCACATTCAGAGTTTTAAGTTTAAATATGCAAACTTTAAGTCTGAATAGTAAATTATCTTTCCTGTGGAATAATGAAAAGTACAGAAAAGAAGAAATTACTTTCCCATTCTCTTCCATCTAGCCAATTTTCAAATCAATTCTCTCCTCTCACTTGCTTTCTCACATGCACACACCCACAAAGCACATTAAATTATGTCTCATGTTCTTCAACAATCTGGACAGCAGTTATACCAAACATTACTTTCCAGGTCCTCCATATATAGCTTGAAATCACTGAAATATAAAAAATCTACACCTTCAAAGTTAGCCTAACTAGAACAGATGGATATTCATGGTTGAAATTTTTCCCGGCTTTAATGACAGAAGTTTTGTTTTACTGAATGTAACAGGTTTAAGAAGTTTAATAAGGCATACCTTATCATATGGTAAGAGACCTTTCAAAGGAAAACGAAGGGTTGTAGGATCCAGCTTCCATGAGTTACACATGGCACCAGAATTATTTACCACAGGAAGGAGACTACAGCGACCTATATGTAATGAAACAAATTCTCAACCAGTGAAACTGGCCCACTGCCTAATCGTTTTGATACAAAAACTGGCCTCAGCCACTTTTATGCTCTCCTTAAATTCCCACTGCTTAAAGGTTTTACCACAAGGATTGCTTCAAACTGATTTTATTTTTCTAACCAACTTTCAACTAACAAAATATCTATGCAGTAAAGTCCCCATTTATTCACATTGGGTACCACAAAAATAAAGGTATTTGCAAATATCAATCTATAAGTACCCTTAGATATTACCAGAATACTGTTCCCCTGCCATTGCTTGACCTACGGATTTGATTTGGCAGACTGACCCTTTCCACAAAGAAAATAGCCTTATAAAGCTAAGTATAATCTAGTCTTTCAATTGCCCTTCATTGACACAGTGGGCAAGACTGTGTTCAGTAAAGCAGTTGAACACAAGTGTGTGTATTCCAATTAAAGTCAATGAAGATCCAGTCAATTCAGTCAGCATAGCCCAGTGAGACCAAAACACATGAAGTGTGTTTGGTAGGCTGAATTTACACGTGTTAGTCAGTGTAGATTAGACAACTAGCCTTTATTTTAGTTACTTAAACATAAGCATTTGAACTGAGCCCCAAGCAAACCTGTATATCAGCATGTAAATTTAGGCACCTCAATTTTGACCTCTCTCAGTTCAAATTCCATGACTTCTATTATCCAAACTGGCCATATTATTATCAGATAAAACAAGAAGTAAATAAAATATTTATTTCTTCCCTTCAGTTTTATCTGCACAGGTCATTTACACATACAGCACCTGGAAAATAAAATGTGATCCCTGTCAGCCATATAAATAAAAGCTATGCCACACTTTCAATGCTTCTGATGCTTCTGAAACACAATGCTTTGGGAGCATTACAGATGAATTTACATTTTTAATCTCTGCACTAAAGAAGCTCTGTCACAATAAACCTTGCTCAGAACTAATGCAGCTCTTATTAAACTACTCAAAGCAAACAGAAAATATTTTTATCTTTTGAAGAAAAATGCAGGAATCACATTAAAACAAAGCCAAATTTTGATCATCAGATTTCTAACAATAAATGAAGATGAGCATTTCTTTCACAGAAAAGTAGAATGAGTACCCATCTGAACTAGGAAATGTTCACTCAGAAGCCAGCAACAGCAGAGAAGAGGCTGAGCAGCTACAAAAGCTCCAATGGAAACTGAAGTCAAAACATTTCAAGACTAACATCCCAGTGGCTATGTATTAACACACAAAACCTACAATTTCCCTACTCTACTAGTGACCTGTAGTTACAAACCATATGACCATGTAACACTTAGCACACTTCCACTACCAGCAGGTAGCAAAGAATTATTTTGATCTCATCAGTGAATTTTCCCGTCAAAACAAAAACTGAAAGGAACTAAGTCTGAGAACAAACTGACAAGGGCAGAGGTACTAGATGAAACAAAAGATCTGAATTATTTTGCGTAGATGATATAGGTCCCAAAAGACTCTAAGAAAAAAATAGTTCAAAATACATTAATTCATTTTAAAGTCATTCATTAAGTCATTGTCTTACCACAAATAGAATTTATTCTTGCTGTAGGTCTGAAGGTATCCACAAAATCTGATACTAAATTACCTAGTAACTGGGTGAGAAGAGGAGAAAAAAATTAGGGTTTAAGTTCCAGACGTTGATAAGGAATATTTAAGACTTAAAAATATATATGTGTATGGATTTTAATAAACTATACAGAAATCTACTAAAATAACTAGCTTCCTATTTCAAAAAGTTGGAAAAATCATCTGGAACATAAAACCACAAAACAAAAACTGTGGCATTAGAAAGGAGGCGCAGGAAGCACTCTTTCTTCCCCATTTGCACTCAAGTAGGAGTTTATATAAGAGCTGTCTGCTATGCAAGCTATCTTATTTGAATGCATAACAGTTAGAAACAGATTATTTAAAATAAACTATAATTTCTGTGCATAACAAATCTCTGCCACTGAATAATAACTCCACATAGAAAAATGACCCAAATTAGTACAATCTACTTTAAATCTTCTCTCAAAAGACAGTAACAATTTTCCCAGTAATACAGGGGAGTTGGGGTTTTACCCTTTTCCAAGCACCTAGTTATAGTAACAGAATGCAAAATAAAAAACTGGATCGGTATTACGTTATTTTTTGGAAACAATGACAATTTTCATTCCACTAGAGCCCCAAATATCTCTACATAACTGTGTTTAAACATAGAAAACACTGGTCAATAATTTAAAGTCATTTTTCTTATCCTGAAGCGACAGAGAAAAGCACACAGTGGTAGGTATGCATGACCTGCATTTCCAAATGTATTCAACAAAACCAACTCAGTGCTTCAAGAGTTTTGAATATCAGACCATAGGTCAAAATTATGCCATAAGTTTCATGCAAGAACACAGGGAGCTGCTGCTGCAATCACATCAAGCCTGTATCTTCATTCATGTGACTAAACACAGAGCTTACTGTTGAGCAGATTTTAAATTTTCACATGAACTTTGTTTTAAAATACAGGTATTGCGTGCAAAAAAATTCCACTGTACATTATTTTATATCATATCATTACCCAGTGGGGAAGTTTTCCTTCAGGATATAGTTTTCTGATTTCTGTAACTGCAAAGTAGGCAGGCAGCAAACAAGCATTTCTTTCCAAGATGTACGCTACCACCTATAAATAAAAAAATACATCAGTGTAAAAGACCCTGGATAGGGTAAATGAATGTGTAATCTAATAGTCTGAGACAGCCCACTAAAACAGATACAAGAATTAAAATACTTTTTCTTAAGTAGTATTCTGATAGTAATACTTAATAATTCTCAAACCTGTTTTTAATTGTACAAGCATAAGTTAGACTGTCTGAGCCTTATTAAGACCATGCCTCTATGTCTGCCCATAAAGTACTGAAAAAAATTACTATTTTTATTCACCAAGAAAAAACTATTCATCATTATTATATCCTATACATCTTACCTTAGGCAAGTCAAGCATTGAGCCTGACTCTCTTATTAGGGATTTTAACACTTACTTAAAATATCCCACAAAAGCACTTTGTTTACTGCATAAACTGCAATCACAGTAAAGAATTCGAACACAAAGGGTAAGACTTTCCTGTTGAACTTTAATCAGAGCTATCCCAACCATCAGAAACTCATTAATAACAAGAGAATGAGGCCTATCTTCCTTTATAGTGGTATAAAATCCATCTAGTTACCTCTCTTGCTGCTAAAAGCTGCTGTACAACAGCTGAGCTCACAGTGTTTGGAATTGTTAGGATTTTCTCTAGGATGACTTTCAGCAGATCACGCACACCCTGAAAGAAAGCGCATGAAATTAACGTTCCTACATATTCTTTATTTCTGGCAGAAAGATTACACAATCAATATGGTCAGACAATATTTTGACAGAAAAATTAGTTCTTGCTGCTAAGTGTCAGAAGACAAACTGCTACTGAGAATATTAATACTGATTACATTAAAATTTAACACTAATTACATTAAATTCCTTATGGAATGTCTCAGTCTTAGGATGCTCCAGAAGAGAAAGTAACTCTTGGTATTTTGATGTGCATCCAGAGGCACCCAACCTACAAAGCCTTTTGCAGCCTGACCAGAGCAGAGTGCTGTATTTTGTGTTTTCTGCTCTAACATCATCAACAATGCAGCGAGGTGATTCTCTGCAAGACATGAATGGTCTCCTACTCCTTCTGTTGGAGCTGTACCAAGCCAAGGACTCAGCTTTCAGGAGCTTTTTTGCTGTATAGCAACAGAGATAAAGCAGATGACAGAATTCCAGCCTTAATGCTTGATAGCTTTTATTTTCCAGTGTTTACCACTTCTGCAACTGCATTAGGGTTATTTAGCTTGTAACTGAAAATGGAGGAAAGGGACTGTAACAGAAAAGTGTATGAAGAGTTACACTGTAAACACAAAATTACCTCTTAGGGTAAAGTTTAAAAAGCATTAAAAGTGCTCACTGAATTTTCTTTTGTAAGAAAAGCAGACTTCGAAAAATTGGATGTCTCAGATAAAATCACATAAACAAAGGTAGCAAATAACATGTCTTTGCAAAGAGAAAGGAATGAGTGGAAGATACCTTGTAGTCTACACCTCCAATAATCTTCCGAACCAATTTGAATGTTAATGCCCACAGCTGAGTCCTTTCCCACTCAAGTGTATCGGAGTTTATCAGAGATTCACAAACCATCCTAGCAGAAGAAGACAACGCAAGAATGAATGGCAGATAATAAGCACATGTTTTTCAGCAGTAACTGTACAATGTCATTGCAAAAATACCTCCAATACAATATCTTCCATGTAGCTAACCAATTATACCAACATGGCTCACCTGGGTGGCAAAAGTCCAGTTTCTACTGCCATTGCTAGGCAGTCATAAAGAAAAGAAATTCTTTTAGGACTATGCTGGCTATGGATGAATCTTACAATCCACTGGACACACTGTTCATGGGACTCCTGAAAAAACAACAGAGTGGAGAAAGAATGTACTTACAGGTAGTGAAACAAACTATAAAATTCATATAGTATCCTACTATGAAAAAATGAAACTAACACAAGAACAGGACTATAAATCGATAGAAGTGATCCAGTTGCCCAACCTATAGTTTTTCCTACAAGTGTTTTGATCTTATTTTGAAGAAGCTCACTTGTCCAGCAGAAGTTGAGGTCAGTTGTCCAGTAGAGGAAACATTTCCTAGCTTAACCACTGATTTCTATAGTCAACTTTGGTTTTCACAAGTAAGTTAGCACAGACTAAAGTAAAATAGAACCGTTCTACATTATTTTTTCCCTTTCACAGTTATAATCAAATTCAGTGAAAATAAAGATGAACAGGCCTCCAATTATGGAGCAGTGTCAGGAGGCATCTAGCTTCTGAAAGGTGATTTTTTAACTTAACCATCTTATTTTTTTTTCCTCTTTTACCTATTTATTCACTTCTACCAAAAATTCTGTAACAAACTACCTTTTATTGTTTAGTTCTTTACTGTTACACTTCTATTTGCTTATCTTTATTCGCACTGCACACCAACCTCTGCTGAACAACTATGTAACCTTACAAATCTCAAAACTACCTTTTTTCTCTTGCAAAGTCTTTCTATATTCTTTACTAGGCCATGCCTGAAACCAGATTCTGAATGACTGGACACAGACCTCACCGCTTACCTGTTTGTCTACTAGAAAAGGTATCTTTATATTAAAAAAGTATATAAAGTACAAAGACGTAAGCAACAAATCAAATGCTAACCTGGGAAAGACTGCTCCAGAACTGTCTAAAAGCTCCCAGGCAGCTGATCAGTTTGGTTCTCTCATCTTCAGGAGTGTCCATAAACATCCTAATGCAAACAAGAACATTAGTTATTACAGTACCCAGTGAAATAAGTAGAAAAATACATTTACATCTAAAACTTTGCACAAATAAAGCAGTATTACACTTACCCAGGAAAAGCTTCTTCAATTACTTCTGTTTTCTGTAAGAGAAAAACCCCAAGTGAGCTACTGTTAGAAGGTTTTCTATGACTATCATGGCCCCAGGACGAAGCACAAAAGACAAAGTCACATTGTTATGGGGCTGTACCAGAGAACGATAGGTGTTTTCTGCTAAATCACACTATTCCAAAGAAGAGATTGCTTTGTTTTCAGACAGACATATAAAAGTTGCGGATCCAGATTAAGGCTTTGTTTCTTTGGTTTGGGTTAGGGTTTTTTTTTGGTCTTCTAAACACCTAGAGATTAATCCACTCCCGAAACCTGCAGAGGTTGTTCGATTATATTATTACAGCTTTCTTCTCATCATTTGAAAAATTAGTATTTTGAATTCCATTAAGTTTTTGCCCCTCTTATGTTCCACAACACTCAGTTACACAAATCAATTAAATACAATTACTTTCTCATCCAAATTTAGATCCATTGCTTTTTAAATTTGATTGAATGATGCAATGGTCTTGTACTAGGTAAAAAATCAAACATGAATATTCAATTTATCTTCTGTAAGACCTTCCTTTATCCCCTCCCCCCCTTTTTCAACTTCATTTTGCTCAAAGGCTTCTACATCATTATTCTAAAACTTCAGCAAATAGGTTCTGGAAAATATTATCCCAAAGCCTTTGCTACCTTTTGTAAGAATTTCATATTATACTCAGATGTGATCTGTCACTAACCATTATGTATTTTCATTGTCATATTACAGACATAAAAGCATGTAACAGAATCAACTTGCTGGTGCTTCTTTTCCATCATTTGGCCCCAGAATTGTCTGTCACTGCTACTCAAGAAGCAAAGGAGAAGCTGACACTCATCTGATCTGCACAGAAAGCAAAGTAAGGTTTGCTGCTGTCCACCAAGTCTGTACCAGCAGCAGGGAAAGCACTAAGTTGCTATTTTATCAGTTATGGCTCCAAAAATACAGAGCAATTTTCTCAGGAACTATTTTATTGTTGTTCCTTATGAATCTTAGGTAAATAACAGTATATAAAAACAGGTAGTGTGACAACACAGGCAAATGACAATATTAAAAATTTGAAAACTATCTGAATGGCAATGCCAAAATGAGGAATCAGTCATGTTTAGGCAATTAATATGCTACAAGCAACTTAACACCACATAAAGAAAAGTACATCTGGCATTTTATAATGCCAACTTAAAACAGAAAGGTTGGGCTTTTCTTTCCTCTACTGAAATTCATCACATGGAAATAATTTTCAATTGCTTTGAGACCTATAGATTCTTTCCACTTCAGACATTTCAATCACCTTATTTTTTGTCTGAAATGTCAGTCAGGCTCCCATTCAGGATCAGCTCCTGTCACCTCAGTGTTTCAAACTGTGAATGTCTCATATCTACCAAGAAGCTCATTCATTTGTGCTCCACACAAGTGTGATTAATGACCCACTGACTTGGCTTCACAAAGGCAAAGTCCTGTTTAACTAATTTAATATCTTTATATCATAAGGTCACCCACCTAGAGAGAACAAAGAAAAGGCAGTGGAAGTACTTTTTCTGGATAATGCTTTTAATACTACCCCTCACAGCATCTTTGTGGACAAGTTGTTGAACTGTGGGATAAGCAGGTTCAGAGTGTGCTGGGTGAAGAAGTGGCTGGAGGGCAGAGCTCAAAGGGGTGCAGTCAGTGGGGCTGCATCTGGCTGGTGATGTGTCACCAGTGGTGCTCCTCTGGGCTCAGTTCTACAGTTCAATATATTTATATAATGGTGCAGGAGGCAAACGCACCATTAGCAAATCTCCAGATGATACTAAACTGACAGGTGCTGTTGACTCTCTTGAGGGATGAGAGGCCTTACAAAAGGATGTGGATAGACTGGAGCACTGAGCAATCAGCAGCATGAAATTTAGCAAATGCCAGATTCTGTACCTGGGACAGAGTAATGCTGGGCACAAGTATAAACTGGGAGAGGAGTGGCTGGAGACCAGCCCTGCAGAAATGGATCTGGGAGTGCTGGTCAGCAGCAGCTCAGTGTGAGCCAGCAGGGAGAGCCCAGGCAGCCAGGAGGGCAAACCCCATCCCGGGATGCATCAAACCCTGTGTTCAACCATTCAGACAGAAGAGGTTATTATCCTGCTGCACTCAGCTTTGGCATGGCCACACCTCAAGTACTGTGAGCCGTTCTAGGGCCTTGAATGCATCCATGGAGAGGCCTCAAAGCTGGGTAAAATGCTGGAAAGAACGTCGTGTGGAAAACAGAGGAGGCCTTTGGGCTAACTGTGCTTCGTTTTGCAGGCAGCATCGTGCATGTGTATTCCCACAACCTGATCATGCCATTATACTGGCTCGCCTACTCGGGACATCCATCTTCTCCTAGTCTCCTTCAAAACTCCTTAAATTGCTTATTTTACAGCAAACTCAGCGCTCTGTAATTCGGTATTGGCTAATCAAACTGTTTTACGCCCAGTCCTACTCTGTCCCAGCTCTCCTATGAAGGCCAGCGGGGGCAGACGGCAGCCCTGAAGGGCCCTTCCCTCACGGCTCCCCCGCCGCCGGGAGCAGCGCCAAACACGGCCGGGGAGGCGGCGGGGCTCCACCGCACCGACAGCGCCATGAAAACCAAAAGCACCTCTCCCACCTGCTTTTCATCTCCTTCAGGACGGCCCCACCCCAGAAGGAGCACTGCGGGCCGCGGGGACCCGGACGCGGACCCGGCAGCGGCGGCGCTCCGGGGACGGACTCACCACCACCTCCTCGAAGATGCTCTGCAGCTGCGTCTCCATGGGCACCATGGGGATCGCCATGGCGCCGGGCCGGGCTGGGCCCGCCGGGCCCTTTGTCAGGCGCAGGCGGCGGCGCCCACCCCTCCTCCTCCCGCCCCGCCGGAAGCTCCGTCCGGATCCCGCTCCCCGGGAAGCGGCTGCTCGGCCCGCTCGTTCCGGGCGGCGCCGCCCGGCCCGGCCTGCCCGCAACGTGGGGAAAGCAACAGCGTCTTAAAACTTGGTTTTGTTTTTCTTTTTGCGAAAATGTCCGCTTAGGCTTCTTTGGTTTTTGAATAATCTTTTCTTTGAATAATTTATTCTTAGACTATTTTGGCGAAATGCTGCTTCTGGTTCTTACGGCAAGGACCTGTATTAGGTGTAAGGATCTCTTTATTATGAGATCCCTCTCTGCAGGGCTGATCTCCAGCCACTACTCTCCCTATTTCTACTTGCACCCGATTTGGTGTAATTACTGTGGAGTTATTAATTCCTGTAGTAAGTCACAGAACAATCTGAAAATGCGTTTATCTGAAGGCATCCAGGAATAGAGAATCACAGCACTGCAGAATGGGTCGGGTTGGAAGGAATCACAGTGGATCATCTGCTCCACCCTCCCTGCTCAAGCAGGGTCATCCCAGAGCACACGGCACAAGATTGTATCCAGACAGTTCTTGAGTATCTCCAGTGAGGGAGACTCCACAACCTCTCTGGACAATCTATTCTGGTGCTTGGTCACCCACACAGTGAAGAAGTTCTTCCTCACGTTCAGCTGGAACTTCCTGTGCATCAGTTTCTGCCTGAGTCCTCTTGTCCTGGGCACCACTGAGAAGAGCCTAACTCCATCTTCTTGGCACCCTCCCTTCAGATACTGATAGACATTGATGAGGTTCTCTCTCAGTCATCTGTTCTTGAAGCTGAAAAGGCTCCCTCAGCTTACCTTTCCTCGTAAGAGAGGTGCTCCAGTCCCCCAGTCATCCTCTTAGGCCTCCACTGGGCCCACTCCAGGAGCTCCATGATGCTTTTGGCAGAACTGGGCAAAGTAAAATGCAATAGTATTACATTTAAAAATGAGTACAATAGTATTACATTAGAATCACAGAATCATTAAGGTGGGAAAAGACCTCTAAGAACATTGAATCCAACTGCCAAGCCCATGTCCAAACCATGTTCCCAGGGGCTACATCTACACATTTTTTCAACACTTCCAGGGATGGTGATTCCACCACTTCCCTGAGCAGTCTGTTTTAATGCCTAAATACCCTTTCAGTGACAAATTTTTTCCCAATATCCAATCTAGACCTCCCCTGGTGCTACTTGAGGCCATTTCCTTTTGTCCTATAGCTTGCTACCTGGGAGATGTGGCTGACCTCCACCTGTCCACAGTCTCCTATCTGGTAGAGAGCATTATATATGTATGTATATATATATGCAGATGTTTTTATACTAGAAAAAAATGTAAAATGCCAAATCAAGATAGTTCTAAAATTTTGTTTGTGTTTGATGCTGACACTGTATTTTCTGAGCCATCTGTGGATGTTTGGCTGCAAACATCCAGCTAGTGCTGGTAAACAGGTACAAACTTATGTCTTCAACAGAAAAATAAAGCTGATCAACTCCATGTCTGATCAACTATCAAGCTAGATAGTTGAGGCTAGATCAACTAGAGGCCTCAGAGCAGTGAAATATTAACATTTTCAGGCTTGGAGTTGAGTGGAAAATAGCAGAGAAAATAGCTCACATGGAATTGGATAGACAATTACTTGTTTTAAATGTAAACAGCTTTTGTGTAAATAGGCCTGGAAGAATACATGACATAAATAATGAGAAATGTTATAAGTAAATTTAAGAAGTACAACAGAGGACAGTGATACATGGGGCATCAGTGCTTGCACAGCTAGCAGAGATGTGTGTTGTACCCAACAGGCACAGGATGTTTTGAAGTCAGTGCTTTCTTTTCAGCAATGGGAAATACCTGGTTAGGAAACAAATAATGCTTACGTGTGTATTGTTTACCTAAATATGTATAACAGATGATCATTGAAAACAGAGGGGATACGATTGAAGGTCTGCTTGTGCTTGCTTGTCTTGCTCTTAGAATTGAGTTGCCCTCAGTCTTAACATGAAGTTATTTATTCTGTAAGAATTGTTCTTTATACTCTTCATTGTGTATTTATTTAAAGAGTGTTGCACAACAGTCTGAAATGCCCATGTGTGTCCGATCAAGACCCAGTGTCAGTATTTGTCCATCCAGGACAGACCACCTCATATTTTATTAAAATGACAATGCACAGGGTAAGTGTCCACTCAAATTCTCTGCCAAGCTCCTAATCCATCCCCACAGTGACTCATAAGAGGACTAGAAATGAGCCAAAAAGGAGTTATTTTTCTCATCATAATGTCTTATTATTATTTTGAGGACCAGTCTACTATTCTTACTTTTTTTCTGCCTTACTGCTCTGTCACACTTCTGGGCTAACAGCCATTCCTGTCCAACCCTAATATGTACAACATACAATCTGTCCACTACTTTGGTCTAAAAAAATCAAGGTAAAGTTGTATTAGGCAACTAATGCAAGTTGTATTTGGGGCAAGTTGTGAACCAGGACCCTAACTAGGATTAGACCAAGTCTGTGTACTAAATATGACCATCTAGATTTAGGCTTGCATGCTAAGCTCTATTTAGAATGCATGTTGGCTAATGACTTAAAATCAAGGTAAAGCTGTATTATCCAAAGAGGTTCAAATGGTGATTTCTGTCCTGAATGAACACCTTGTCTAACCAGATCTCATTTTAACAAAACTGAACTACCTATGATCCTACCTTTGTGTAGAAGAGAAGTAGAAAGAAGGCTCTTGGTCAGGCACAAGAAGTATGACACATTATGTAGATTATTATGATTAGATTTATTGCTAATACAGTATCTAAATATTGCCAAAGCAGTATACAATATAAGCATGTAATAATATATAAATGTACTATAACCAGCTTATATTATAACCAGCTAGAAATATACAGGTTTACAGTCTTTGGCCTTACAGAATTCACAATGGCAAAACATCAAAGCACCTGTGGAGCTGCTTTAGGATCTTATCTCTTTATCTGACTGGATTTTGGTGCTTTTACTCACCTGCCCAAAAGTGAGTGTTCCTCATCTTTGGGTTGGATCTTTGGGTTGGATGTACCCTGCAGGCATCCCTTCCAGGACAGGGGGATCTGCCTGGAAGCTGCCTGCAGCCTGGGAGACCAGTTTGCCCAGTTGGCCCAGGCTCCAGCAGTATCTTAAACACTTTTGCAGGCTGATGTGTGCCAAAGTCAGTTGAAATCATTACACCTCCCTGTCTCTGAAATTTGTCATCATGGGAATATCCAGACTGTTCCTCCTGGAATGCTCACTGGGTGTTCTTATCTTAGCACCATTCTCACTTGGTATTCTTATTTTAGGACAAATCATATTTCCCATTGTAAAGGAGAGGGGTGTGTGTATGGGGAAGGGCATACTTGAGGACCTAACTTATCTCAGTCACACTTTGGCAGAGAATCTCATTATTGGGATGGAGCTGGAAGCAAGGAGTGCTGGGGCAGGTCAGGCTTAAGCAAAGCTCATCCTGCTTTGCCTAAGGAGGCCAAGTATCCAGGAGGAGAAACAGTACTGCTATTAACCCTGGAGTGACTTCACCTGGGTCTGTCTGCCAAGGCATGAACCACTGTGAGACCCTGTACTGAGTAGCAGGGCCACACACCTCACCAAAGAAGGCAGAAGAGCAGCATTTGGGTGAGGATGAAATGACCCTCTTCACCCAGACACAGAAAAAGAAATGCACTTTTCAAAATGATTGTAAATATCATGTTACTCTAGCAAAAACACCTTCATCAAAATGACCATTTTAATGCTTGTGGGTGACAAGAAACATTTATGAGAAAAATGGTTAAACTTTGAAATGTTTTTTCCTGAGTGAGTGCCATTCATTTTAGAAGATAGGTGACAAATGAGTACAAAAGCATCTTAGAATACATGGTGTGTAGGGTTTGTCTAGTTCTTCCTGGCCTTAGAGGACTTTTGGCTTCTTAGCAGTGAAAATTGAAAGTGTCTACAACACAGTGCTATTCAGAAATTATCCTCCCTATTTTCCTGTCATGCTTGTTAACATGTATATGGCAGAGATGTCCTGCCTGTGTTCTTTGAAAACACCTTCTTCTTCCTGAAAGTGTCAGAGGAACTGAGGACTGCAGTGTAACTGTGGGGGAATGGGTTTTTTTATACCCTCACCCTGCATTGGTACAGTGTCGGTCTTTGTGCAGAACAGTCACTCAAAGTTATGATTTAGTAATTGAGAGCAGAAAGGATAATTATGTCCTTCTTCCTTATTGTTTTTTTTTAGTCTCATGTATTGATCGTATGGATTGTTTGGTTTCTTTTAATGTGAATTTTCTTTTGGTAGGGATGAAAATAAGTATTTTTAACATGTGATCTTGAAACAGAAAAGTTTGGGTTCTTGGTTAATATTTATTAAGTTTAATAATAGAATTTTATTGGTGAGAAATGTTCTAGAATATTGTAATTCATCATGAAGACAGTAAAGTATGTCAAGTTAGAGCAATGATTGAGCAAAAGTAGCAAAATTGAGTATATGGGATCACATCCTGTTCATTTTAGCTGTTGCTGAGCAGTGCTTAAACAGACTGAGAGCCTTCTCTCTGAATAGCGTGGAGTGCATAAGAGGCTGGGAGGGGGCACAGCTGGGATATCAGACCCCAGCTGGCCAAACAGATACCCCACACCATATGATGCAGTGCTCAGCAATAAAACTTGGGGAAAAAATAAAAAAAGGAAGGCATAGGGAATGGTCAGAGTGATGGTGTTTGCCTTCCCAAGTAATCATGACATATGGTGGAACTCTGCCTTCCTGAAAGTGGCTGAACACCTGCCTGCTGATGTGAAGTATCCATAAAGTGATTTTGCTTTGTTTATGTGAGTGGCTTTGCTTTACCTATTAAACTGTCTTTGTCTCAACTCACAAGTTTTCTCATTTTTACCCTTTCTGCTCTTCCCTGCTTCCTGCAGCAGGGGACAACGTGAGTGGCTGTGTGGGGCTGAGCTGCCTGCTCAGATTAACCCACAATTGTGCTTTTTGGCACGCAGTGTGAGGCCAGAGGGGTTGAAGATAATGACAGATTTGATAGGAATGTGCTCCACTGGATTTACAGCTGTTTCAGCTGTTTGAGCTATTTATTGGCAGGCTGCTGTTCTCACCGAGGACCTGCTTGCTTTGCTCTATATTAGAATGGAGTGATTGTGGTTGCCATATGCTGTAGTGCTTATCATCTCACTTTCCTGTGCCTAGGAACATTTTGATAACAGCACTGGCCACGTGCCTGGGCTGACAGATGGCCTGGTCATTGCTGCTGTTCCTGTACTGCTGTAGGCATGTTGTAACTATAGTCTGAACTCAGGTTGAAGGGGCTGTGAGCTCTGAATAACACCAGGCTGGAGCAGGTATACCCCAAAGTGTCGGAGGCTGTGGATATGTCCATTGTGTAGCAGTTACACCCCCGAATAATAGAATTGTAGAATTATTTAGGTTGGAAAAGACTGCTAAGTCCACCACTAAATCATGTCCCTAAGCACCACATGTACATGTGTTAAATACCTGCAAGGATGATGCCCCAATACTTGACAATACTTTCGAGGAAGAAACTTTTCCTAAGAGCAACTTGAGGCCTTTTCCTCTTGTCCTGTTACTTGTTACCTGGAAGAAGACGCCCACCTGGTTACAACCTCCTTTCAGTAGTTGCAGAGAGTGATAAATTTCCTTCCTAAGCCTCCTTCTCTCCAAGTTAAACACCTCCAGCTCCCTCAGCCATTTCTCATAAGACTTGTGTTCCAGACCCTTCCCCAGCTCCGCTGCCCTTCTCTGGACATGCTCCAGCACCTCAATGTCTTTCTTGTAGTGAGGGGCCCAAAACTGGACACAGCACTGGAGGTGTTGCCTCCCCAGTGCTGAGTACAGGGGGATAGTCACTGCCCTACTCCTGCTGGCCATTCTATTGCTGATCCTGGCCAGGATGCCATTGGCCTTCTTGGCTACCTGGGCACATGCTGGCTCATGTCCAGCTGCTGTTGACCAGCACCCTAAGGTCCTATTCTGCAGAGCAGCTTTCCAAGTGTTATAGATAAAGATTTGGCAAAGCCAATTTCATAATTAATAACAAAAATTTATTGTGCGATCGCTAACAAAAATTTAAAGTCCGAAACTCCATGACCGCAACTCCGTCATAAACAGCCACAATCAAGGAAACAGAGCGGGCCCGGGGATCCGGTGCTGGGTGAAACAGCGACCTGACAGCGTCAGTTTCCCCCTCTGTTCACGCTAGTGTCCCGGTTTGGTGGATTTTTCTACTTTTTGTTCTGCCTGGAGCAAAGTCTCTTTTGTTTCTTTACGTTGGCGTGCATATTCATACGGTCTCCTTTTCTGCTCTGGGCTGGACAAAAACTGTTTCTGGTAACCGATGATCACCGGTGGTGGTCGATCATGGCTCCGAGCATCGTCCAGGTGTCCCCTGAAAGATGGACGATCACCATAGCGGCCCCGCTCTTTCTCTTGTAAATGAAGTGGACCCGTCTGCAGTTTCACCATCATCCGTTCCTCCGCGATGGTGCTGAGCAAAGCCTGCTTTCGGAAAGTGATGAATTCCTGTGTTGGGACATCTGCCTCCCAGCCACTTAATGGCTTGGGTGTTTCCCGATTGACGTGCCAGCGAAGCCTGTTGGAATGCGAGTTAGGTACCCTCTCTCAGCTCTCCGTCAGCTTCCTGCAACCTGGTTAAGCAATCCTTCCTGGCTTCGCTTTTATGTTTCTATAATTTCTAAGAATCTCCTGCATACCCAGTTTATCACATATATATACCGAAAACGCACAAATTACACCAAACATATATTACACAACCAAGGGAAAGCCTGCAACCTGGGAGTAAGTCCATACCAGTATGGTAAGAGGAGGAGTTAATTAAAGAAGCCTTATAGCCTCCTTCAAGGGGCCCAGGTGCAGAAATGGAAGTGGATACAATGTTTAAGTGTTCTAACTCATTGCTTGAGTTGCGTGTTGTATGGGAAGCACAATAACACAATAACCTGAGCAGAGGGCAAGCCTCACAAGAATCCCTACAGGTTTGACCCAACCTGATTAGGTTTTGGCAACCAGTAGCTCCACACAGCACACGTCCTGCCCTGAGCAATCACCACAAGAGATGGAACCCTGGTCATGGAAGAAGGGAACTCAATGGGCATTTTACAGGGGTAAAATGTCTGGTAGAGTAAGGGAGTGGTATCTGTCTGTAAATTAAAGGATGATGATGATGATGTGTGTGTGTGTGTGTGTGTGTGTGTGATTAATGGAGATGTGCTGGATAATATGGGACTTAAGCATGACTCAAATTGTATGGAATAAGGAGATTGTACTAATTTGGGTTGCAGTGGAGTTAATTTTCTTCATATCAGCTGGTATACTATAATGCTTTGGATTTTTTTAATATAACTATAAACACTATAATTTTAATTATTATAAGTTGCAGCTCATGCGATGCTCAAACTTAGAATCAGATCAACATCTGAGTAGCTACAAATTCATCATAGTCCTAGTAGGCTATGAAGGTACATTGTCATAGCAGCCAATCCTTCCAGCAACCACCAAGTTGAAAAACAAATAGATTTTAAATTGTACTTAAATAAAACCTTTTTATTTTTTCATTGAATTTGATTTGGCTGCATAAAATTTGTTTTTAATTAGCACAGTTATAAGTACTGCAAAAAAACCGGTGTAAGAAGGGGAAAGAAGTTGAGACAAAAATGGATTGAAACTAACAGGGAGGAATCTTCTGATGCTAAATAAGGAAAGGGATCTGAATTCATAGGCGTGACACAGAACACGAAATAAGAAACCGTCTCCTTTCATACTGGTTTCGTATACTTAACACTTTCTTTGAGGATGAATTCTCTGGATGACAAGCTTTTAACCAAATAGTTGAGTACTTGAGTATTTTAGCATTTTATTGCTTAGCAACACTTTAATTCTAATCTTCACTTAAGTATTTGCCTAATGCCGTTCTTATCTTGAACAGCCAGGTTCCCAGAACACAGATAAATGTTTTTCAGCCTTTGACCTTTCAGAGTAGTTTTCCTGCTTGCTTTGCCTTCCTGCAAACCTAACACGGATGCAAGAGCTGAGATTCCGTGAAAAGACCTATGAGTAAAGTACTAGAACTCTTGAAGAAGGAGTAGCAACTCACTCACAGCTAACACACACAGCTGGGGAGGCTGAGGAAGGCAGAAGACTCAGACGAGTGGCAGATCTCGACAAAATGGAGCTTGAGGATGGTATAACCAAGGATCACAGAGGATATTCAGAGGAGATATCTTTAAAATCAGAAGAGTATGTGAAGAAAAAAACCGTCTTGAAATACAAAGTCATCTGTGCTGTAAGTAGGGGCTGCTCTTCAGGGCTGCTACTTTAACAATTCTCAAATCTGCAGAATTTTTTGAAGCTTCATTGTATCAGTATGCTCATTCGGGGTAGCTTAGTAATTGGTAGTTAAAATTTACTGCATGAGTGTGTCACTGAAACTGCACTAGCTTCACTGGCACATTTCTAAACTTCTTCTGGTACCTATGAAGCAACTTATTTTACTGGCAGTTTTTGTTGTACTTCATTAACCTGACAGTTCTTTTGCATAGTGAAGACATTGCTTCGATACTTCGTTTTAGATATTGTCTCAAAACAGATGTGTTGTGGCCAAAGCAACGGCACTTTCTTTTTGCTTACTTTTGTATTTTTATATTTGTCATTAACAAAACAGAACCTATAGGCAAGCCTTTGGCAAAAACCACTCAGGGAGCCAGGCATGGGGAAAGCCTAATGAAACATTTTGTACAATATTGTCAGTCTCACATCTCAAATATTGTGTCAACTCTTTACCTCTTCCCTGAGGCTTTAAGAGCTGTGCAACTGCCTTGTAAATAATAAAGTATAGGCGTTTTGTTAAGTTTTTAAAATATTTTCTTGTATCTTCTGTTTGTGACCGCAATAGAAACAAGCATTAAATATGTATATATGTTTGCACAAGCTCTTGCATTTGTAAATTGAAATTTAGAGAAAACTGCAGGTACTGATTTTAGAAAAACTTGCTATTTAATTTTGAAAATAGCCCTATAAAAAAGAGAGTCAAGCTACTATACTTTTCAGCTCCATGTCATCAGAACAATTTCACATAGTACAATTTCCTATTTAATGCTGCATTGTGAAAGGATTGCATAAAATGTGAGGGAAATACTGGAAACTGAAAAAAAGAAGATTAAATAACAGACATATTTTTTCTAAAGTCATCAGTTAAAAATGAGTCATAAGAAAGAATGTGGGAAAACTGCATAACTATAAAGAAAGGTAAATAATACCTTCAAGAGGTACATGGAAGAGTAAAGTGAGAAATTTAAATATCCTAAAACATATTCATTCTTTCAGATGCACTAGTTTTCAAATGCCTGCCTGTACAAAAATCTACGTATTGGAAGTGTAAACTGTTAATATTCCACACAATTTATGTTTTTGCTAAATCTAAGGCATGAAATACTTTCTTGGCAACTTCTTCCTGAAAGTTGAGGCAGAGAATAGGAGTCACACTGTTAGTAAGTCCTCCAGCAAACAGAGCATATGCACTAGGAACAACTTTTCTAAGAATAAGTAGTTGTAATTCTGAATTTAGTCATAGAAGTTAGCTGTTGGAAGCCTAAGGATTTGAATAGGTGCTACCAACGCTATTTCACCTTAAGAATGAATATTCCAAAATCAAGGGTGTTTGTGTAAATGTTATAATAAATGGATCATCTTATCTGTATACCTGATGGGAATTTTTGGGTTTTACTTCAGCTGCCTTATTACTTGAAGAAGGGGGAATGTTTGTTGCTGTAGTAGCTGCATTTTAATTTGTACTTCAATTTAGTAGGATCTATTTATTTCAATTACAAATGTGAGTTTTAATCAAAATGAAAGGTAAAACCATAGTGTCTTTAAGGTGAAAAGTAATCACTTTTTAAGTCTAATCACCAAAAACCCTGGTGATAAGGCTTATCTGTGCTCAGTGAAACACTTGGTAGTATTATCCTCCCTGCCCAGAAAGAGTGGCTGCTGGTCTAGCCCAAACGAAAACCCTAACACCCTTATTCTCAGAGCCTGCTGACTGGATGTAGGAATAAACTGCTGCCTTCACACCTGCAGTCTCTCTTCAAGGGACTTCAGCATTTCTGGCAGTTTGGGCAACCTTTCCACACATCCTTACTCCATCTGTCTCCCTCATCCAGTTCTCTCACCAATCCCATTTCCACTCCTTTTGAGGTACATCTGCACAAAAACCTGTGAGTAAGTAGCAGGAAGAAAGTAAAGTTGAGAAGGAGAAAGTGTGAAGGAAGTAACTATGGCATTGCTAGTGTTTGGTGTTGCCAGAGAAATAAATCAGTTGTACACTCACACCTGAGAACTGAGCAGCCCTCCCTGTTGCCACACTTCTGCCCGGCACCTGCAAGGCAGGACGGGCAGCAGCAAAGATCAGGGGATGCACGTGCAGTTGTTCTCAAGATTGCTGTAGTCTCAGATAAGAGGCTCCATTACAATTATACTGAGCTTGAGAGTAATTCTTTCTCATTTCTACTTTATTTTTAACCTCAGTACTTCCAGGAATCAGCTGACTGAATCCTGGAAATGGCAGAAGACAAAAGAAAGCTCTGAGGCAAAAATGGGACACCAACTGGGCTGTTTCATGGTGATTTTTTCTGTGATATGCATTTTCTTTCCCATGATTATCTTAGAGAAGAGGAAAGTGCATATATCACAAAATACTCTGAGAAGGTTGTCACTTTTCACTGCACCTTTCAGCCAGCATGAATTGCTATTTGTCTTTGGTCTATTGAGGTTTGTGTCTACTGAGCTGATAGAGGTTTCCTCAGCTCTCCCTCAGTCTCCTAAAAGTTATGCTGCTTTCTGTTAGGGAGTTTCCTTGGGCTGTTAGTCTCCTTCCAATTTCCTCTAACCTTACTAACAGAATGACTTATTATGGCATGTGGGTGAAAATTTTACACTTGCAGCCTCAATCCAGCTAAATTTCTTAAGAAATCCATGTGATCATATCAGGTAAATACAGAAGATAAATAAAAGTAGTTGCCTTTATTTGTACAGGCAAAGCCTATGCAAAACAGATAAATACACTGATTACTTCCTACTATCTTTTCTCCAGCAAAGATTTCCCCAATTACAACATCACAACTGGCCATAGGTTAAAAGTGCAGGATTAGGACCTCAGCTTCCAAGGTTTATAACTATTGTGCCTCTCCTATCTTCAGGCTCAATTTTTTGATTAAGAACTTTAGAGAAATGATTAGTTCTTAAGAAATCATGCATTCATAGAAATATTAATAAGAGTTAATTTCTAATAAACATAACAATTTATCACAGTTGTGAATGTTGGTTTCCCTGTGTCTGTGTGACAGGTTCTGCTGTGTGCTTTGGTGGTTGTATCCCTGGGACTAGGTTTAGGACTAGGACTCAAGCGTGGAAACCAGGAGCAAGGTATGTTTATGGTACTTTCAGCATAATTGCCAACGATCTGGATCTGGCAAAGGCTTTCAGCAAAAGCTCTTTTATAGTGTAATGTAAATGATCTGTGAAAAGTCACTACCTAAGAAAATAAAGTTCTTGCATTTTTCAAGTTCGATTGTAAAGAAACTGAACGCTCACAATCTATACTTGAAAAACCTATCCTAAACCACCAAGTGTCTTGCTGAATCTTTCCGAAAGTGTGCAACCTAGTTCATGGCACATTGGAAGTCTTATTACATTAACACTTCCAGAAAATTTGAGATATATAATTATTGCAATTACTTAAACAATATTTCATGAAAGAAATATCATTGGATCACCTTCAGTATATTTGGCATAATTCAGGAGGCTGATGCTAAAACGGATTATGGATATTCTTTGAAAACTTGAGTTTCTGTAAAGCGACAGTAAAAAGGGGGTAGTGGCTTGATTCAGTGGAATGGTATTTTTTAGTTAGAAAAACAAAGTAATGTTTTGCTGTCAGGGGTCAGTCTAGGTGAGAACAAAAAAGTACAACACACTGTGAATTAAATAAAACACTTCCTTTAAAATCAAAACAATAGTAATCCCTTCTGGAGGAGTTCAAGGAAGCACATTCTCATTGCACATTTCTCATTGCTAATCAACACATATTTTACTTGTTTACCTAGTAGCTCATTAAGTCTTAGACCCTTCTGAAGACTTTCAATAGCAAATAAGATGAAATGGAACTGTAATTGGTTTTTGATAATTTGAAAATCGTTTTAGCTCTGCATAGGCTCTACAAAGTGGATACTAAAGCCCAAATTTGTAAGCAGTTCATCCTGCAAAAGCATGAACCATGTGGTAATTACAATAGAATTGCCCTATCAAACCTGAGTAGATAGTTGTACCTATTCCTGTTTAACTGTGTGACTGGAGAAGAAAGCTGGAAATGCAGGAGCTCAGCAGGGTTCAAACAGTATTTCTGGAGTACAGAGAATGTGGATACAAGGCTTGTCCATATGGAGACTGGTGTGGAACTGCGAGTGATCTTTGGAGATTTGGGATTGTCCTCAGGTGTCCTCAGGAGACCCAGAGCTGTCCCTTCACCCCGCTCGAAGGTGTCAGAGCTGTGCTGAGGAATACTTGTCTCAACTTTCAACGCCAGACCCGTCATTTGGATCCTTTTCTTTGTTTTAATTAAAACAGCTCAACCTGCAGATTTTTAAGGGACATGGTAACGATAAAGTAGCAGAGATATTGCCAAAGTCCTGAGTGCTCCAGTAAGCTTTATGGATTGTGTCCAGACAGCTTTTGAGTGTCTCCAGGAAAGGAGATTCCCCTGGGCTGTCCCCACCCTGCCCAGGGGCCACCGCCCCTGTCCCAGCACTGACCCAGCAGGGATGGCCTCCAGCTCGCCACAGCCTTGCCCTGCCCAGCCATGAGTCCTGCTGAGCCAGACCCACCCACAGGCCAACGACTTGGCCTTGACCTGTCCCTGTTGTCAGGGAAGTGCCCAGTTCCTGGTGTGGGGCTGCCCTCGTGCTGCCTCACTTGCCCTGCTCCAGGCTGGAGTGGTGGGATGGCTCCTGAATGCTGGTCCTTGCCCAGCTGCCCCTGGGGAGCCCCCATGGCTCTGGTACCCTACCCTGAGGGAGCTTCTATCCCATGCAGGTCTATTACAGAACATCCAAAGTGGGAGTCACTCTTCCTCATTTATTTCAGACCGAGAAATAAGCAGGGGAGATGCCAGTCTCCCCTTTCTCATGCTGGCAGAGTGGGACACCCTGGCATTGCCTCCCATGACAGTGGTCCTGCAGAGACCTGTTGCAGAAGCAGCCCTGCCCCAGGCTGTGAGCCAGCATGGTCCCAACAGCTGTCAGACCTTCAGCTCCCAGAGGGATTCCTACAGCCTTGCTTTCACTGTGTTGGCCCGTGTGCTAGTGACCATATTGGAAAATGGCCAGGGAATCAGATTTGGGAAATTATTCAGCACATCTCTCCCTGCAGCCCATATCCATGATCTGTTTAACTGACCTACCTGGGACAGGGTTATCTGAGCATTCAGCCTCGCTGCCTTCTCCCTACAGTTTCTTCTGTCAGCTGCAGACACAAGTGCAATGAGCCACACAGGAAAGATGTGCCTGGCTGCCAGTGCGACAGCGGCTGCAGGGAGCGTCAGGACTGCTGCTGGGACTATGAGGACACCTGCGTGGAGCCAAGTAAGTTCCCCTCCAGGCAGTGCTCACTGGTGTCCATTCTATTTTGAATTTTTTTCTTCACGTGACTGTAATAGAAAATGGGTAATTGTCGTGTTTATGCAGATACACAGAAGTCATGTCACAGTTCCTAGGGAGGGAAATGTGACAAAAATCACAAAATCACGGAATAGTTATAAGGTTGGAATAGACCGCTGGAGGTCATCTAGTCAAGCCTCCCTGCTCAAGCAAGATCCTAGAGCACAATCCTGAGGCTTGTGTCCTGGTGGCTTTAAAGTGTCTCCAGGAAAGAAGATTCCACAACCTCTCTGGGCAACCTTTCCAGTGCTCCATCACACTCACAGTAAAGTTATTCTTCCTGTTCAGGTGGATGTGGCAGAGTCAAGCTGCCTCTGTAATCAGATGGCTAGAGAGTAGTAACTTGGTGACCTGGCAGGACATAAAATCTTCCTGCATCTTTCTCAAATCAGACCATTGTATTTTTTTCCCTTATGGATAACCAAAGCATTTGCCATGCATATTTCATGGCACATACAAAGCTGAAGAGGAACAGGAGCAGGAATAATGGGTTGTCTTTAAGCAGGGCCCTTGAAGCAATCCTGTTGTGCCGGTACCTCTGGCACATTTGAAAACAAGGCGGTGTTTCCCAGTCAGTTTTGCTCTCCAGCCTCACGCAGACCTCGGCTGGTGCTTGGGACTGGAGGAGTCCACTTGTCTTCCGGGGGACAGCCTGGTTCTGCATTGAAGCCAGGCTCCTCTCCAGTTACTGTCTCTGCTTTCCCAGAAGCTGCTCATGTATTTCTTCATCCTTAGTGCTTTTTCTGCCCACTTCAGTCCTTACTTCTCTTTTTTTTTTGCTCTCTGCTGGAAGTCATGTGCAAGAGCATAAAAAAGATCAGTTTGCTTCTCTTTCTCTTCTGTAAAAGAAATATGGAGTGGTTTTTTTTGTTTTGTTTTGTTTGTGTTTTTCCCTAGATCTTTTTGGAAAGATGGAAGGCTTTGAGGGAGATGACTTTGGGGATACCTTTGTAAAATAAATTATTTTATGACTCTGTGTTACTGTTCAATGGCCAAAGAAATAGGCTTTTTGCATTAAATGAAGTCTTGAGTTTTCTTTCCAGAGCAAACTTCTAAAACAACTCAAATAGTACATATAAATAACAATTTTTTTTCTTTAGCTGTTTGAAGGATTTCCATGAAAAGAAGTTCACATGAGGTTCTGTGAACTGAATCATAGTTTTTTTCCTTCAAATTTTCAGCCCGATCTTGGAAGTGCACTAATTTCCGTTGTGGTGAGACAAGAATACCTGGAAGTTACTGTTCTTGTTCTGATGACTGCTTGCAGAGAAAAGACTGCTGTGTAAATTACTACAGCATTTGCAAAGGTAAATCACAATCAAAAAGTTTTACATCTAAGTTTTTGTATGAAATAGATGGGCAAACATTGAAAATATAAAGGCAGATGAATTTGTTTCTCAAGACCAGAGTCTGACTGGCATTTTGAAAAATTAATATGTTTTGAGGTGAAGCTTTTGGTATTTTTGACTGTGAAAAACACTTTTTCTGCAGAACATCATGAATTGTGTAATTCATGGGAAAGACAGAATGATTTGGATATTGCAGAAGTATACCATGTGGGGGCTTTGGATTGTTTCCTATTTTTCTTTTTTTTCTCCTTTTTCCCCCCAAAAATAGATGGAGACAATCTGAAGTATATATTGTAGTAGTCATCTCTAATTTAAAATTTCCCATCCTTTTTATTACAAATCTGGTTTTAGACTGGATTTCTTATGTTTTACTTATTTTTGAATATCTTTGTTGATGGCTAATTGTCTCATACTGGCGCCAGCTAAACACATGAAGAATAGTGCAGGTATAATTCAGTTACAGGAATGACACTTGAGGAGTGTGATGGTGACATGGTATCTGTTATCAGAATTCTTCTGTGTTGTGGAAGGGGATAAATCTGAGGCAACTCCTGCAAAATTATAGTTGTTAACTAAATGCAGATTAAAGGTAAAAGGAGTTAAACCACAACATACAGAAAGAAAAGAAGTATTAAAGGGAGCCCTGGACTTGTCTCTAAATGTGTCAGTGGTACCCAGAAAAGGAAAAAGGAATAAGTAGCCCAGTGTGGACAGGATACAGTTTGAATATTTTTAATTTAAAACTCAATAAAAGGCTAAGTTTCATAGTGTTTTCTTCTTCATTTTGTTTCTTTGCTTTTCTGTGTAGCATATGTTCTTTGGTTTTGACTTAGAATTGTGAGCACTAGTCATTTCAGGGTTTGAGGGCCTTTAATAGGTTTCTAAATTTTTTCTAAATTGTAAAGGTGTTTCTAAAGTAGAGGTGTCTTTAGCCCTAGATTTCTGTTGAAGCAGAAAATATTACAGGAAGAGCTTTAAAAAGATCATCTAAGTAGCTGCTTTTTTTGGTGATGGTGGGGGGGGGTTCAGTGCTAACTCTGTATTTTTTTTTTCCTTTTAGGTGAAACATCTTGGGTAGAAGAACCATGTGTGTCAATTGAAACTCCTCAGTGTCCAGACGGGTAGGATAAAGGAATTTGTCTTCATAGCAAATAAAATCTTTGTGATGGTCAGAAATATTCCACTGTTCTGAAACAGGTTTTCATATTTATGGAGAGTAAAGTCCCCGCCCTGAGGAATATTCTGTAGAAATGCTTTGTGACTAGGAATGTTTGTTCTTTTTAAAACCTTTGTCATTCATTGATCATTTACAGTTTAGAGCAGAGTACAGGAGTTCAAATTCAGATTGAAATTCAGTTTGCAAAGACCTGCAAAAATTGTTAAGAGTTATCTCAAGGTTCATTTATCACAAATTGTTCATAGTCCATTTTATGTTACCATATTGTATCTTTGACAATTCAGATAAGTCACCCTATGCAGTCTGTAATAACAGCTAGTATCTGTGATTGCAATTCTTTAGGCAACAGGGTTGTTTGGGGGTTTTTTTGCTCCAATTATTTGCAGGAAGAAAGGTGTATTTAAAAGATAGCTATGAAGTAGCTGTATATCTACAAATGGTGAAAAAACTTTGCTATATGTGCAGGATTTCAGAATCATAGGTAGAGGCTAGGCAGAAACACCATTTAAAAGTAGTCCTTGAAGAAAGGTTAATTAATTTCTGGTTCAGTTATGGTATTTGTGACATTATCCATGATTTTATTTTATTTTATTTTTCTGCCAATTTAATTTAATTATAACAGTAAGACCATTAGCATTGTGACTTCTTTGTGGGTTCCTCCATGCACCTCCCAAAATAGGTATCAAAGTACACTTTTTAGGTTAACAAATAACTTGCTGAGTTAACCCAGTTTCATAGGCTAAAGCTTGGAAAGTAGTGGAGGGGGCTTCTTTATGTTGCACTGCATTGCAATATAAAGACCCATTTAATTTCAGATTCAAATCAGCAAGCTGTTTTATGCGGACTGTTTTTATACAGGCTATTGATGCTAGTGTGCTTCTGTGTTTTGGAAGACCACTGTTAATAAGAGCAAACTGGGATAGCGATTACTGCCTGATGTCAATATGTAACTTTTTAAAAATATGATGACTGAAATGATTACTTGTATTTTATTCCTCCTCTGGTTTCTTACCAGAAGGATTGTACATTTGCTCTCAATATTGAACTATTTCTTTATCTCACACTGTGTTATTAGTTCTGGGACACACATGAATACTCCAGATCCTGCTTATAAAAGCTGAATTTATATTGTTAGAAATCTTAATAAGTCACCAATTCTCCAAACTTCTTTATGATGATAAACTTATATTTTCTTGTAGATTTACTCTCCCACCACTTATCCTTTTTTCAATGGATGGGTTTAGAGCAGAATATTTGGAAACTTGGAGTTCTCTGCTGCCAAATATTGAAAAACTCAGTAAGTTACCAAGGCTGCTTTGACTGTTTTCTTTAAAAGTCTGCATGCAACCTCTCTGGTCCGTTTTGCTACTATCATGCGTAAGTGTTGCTCAGCAATAAAAAAATCACAAATCAGGCCTCTCTCATCAGCTGAATCTTTTCATTATTATATATGTTCTGCATTGCTTCATGTATTTGCACAGCAAACATGACTTTTTTGTTTTTTTAATGAGGCGTCTAATATTGGTCAGCAGCTTTTTATTAAATACACAGTTTGAAATATACATTAAAATACAGTTTAAAACTGAGAAAGAGTTCCAGATAAGCATTTCCTCCACTCTCAGTACTGCATTAAAAAATAGCTAAATAGCTGATAAGGAATTGAACATTAAAGTATAATACATTGAGTTATTGGGAAATTTAAATTTTATTTTCAAGTCAGATGTTTTAAGATGTTAGTATGTTGATATTATTGCAGTAAGGCTGAAGTAACCATTTTCCAGCATTTCTGAATATTGTGAGGAAGAGTAAGTTGAAGATCTTTAGCTTGTGCTTTAAAAAGTGAGACCATTAGTGCACACTTGGTTAAAATTCCTGAATATTTTAGAGCTCAGATCTACAGACACTTTGTACCTGGACAAAATGTTTAGACATTTCTTCCATATTAGTAATTCCATATTTAGTAATTTCTTCTCAGCAGCAATAGTCTAAATTTACAGTATTTGTATCAGTCCTGAGTATGTTACATTATGTTTCTATTGTGCTCGTTTGAAAATTGCACATGTATGTTATGAAGTACTACATTTTACTGAATAGTTAACAATCTTGTTTGTGGATAATGAGAGTATCCAGAAACCTGAACTTGAACTAATGTGCAAACCTGACTTCTTGAGCTAACTCTTTATTCTCTGATGTCATTCTGACTGGAAGGAACTTAAATCAGTGAAGGAGTCATGAATGCTGAACTCAGTAGTCAGTTCCAGTCTTTTGAAACAAGGTGAAAAGGGAATGCAAAACTGGCAAAAGGAATGAATACCATTGTATGTCTATGTTTCCAAGAAATCTTTTGAAACATGAACCAATCTAATTCAGCATTACTCATATTTGTGGTCAACTTGAGCAATTGTTTATGCACACTCATGCTTATATTTCTCAGAAATCTACAGGAAAGGGAAATTTCTTTCTTTGCAAAAGAAAAAATGTAATGTTGATTTGTAGCATAAAATCTTTCCTCTCTATTAGCTCCTTTTACCTAGAACTTTCAGTAAAGGTAATCAAGCTTATAGTATATGTACACTATGAATATAGATCCTTTATTGTGCAAGAGAAATCCATAGAAAATTTTGCTGATTTTCTCATATCTTTCAATTATTCAATTATTCAGCCGTTCTTCAAACAGTCTTTAAGCCTTTTTTTTTTTTTCTGTATCACATTGGAACAGTTTTGTTGGAAAATTTCACACTTTCATTGTTTTGGTTGCTTGGTAAAAATCGGCTTCTGTTCTTTGACTGAAATGCTCTACATCAATGAATAAAGTGTGTTTGAGCATGAATTAAATAATCATCTGGTTACAGCTTAATACAGAACTTTGTCCATGTGAGTTAGATGTAAAAATATCATTAAGGCATCTTCCAGTCTTCATGTATTTGTTTTGTGCGTAAATAAGTTGAATCTTACAGTGGATTTAGACATTACAGATGTTTGTGTGCTGAGAACCTTTGATTGATGAAAAATAATGCAATGTTTGGAGATACAGGTAGGACACCTGGGGTGGGATTCACTCCAGGGCAGAACACTTGCATTTCAACGTATTCTTGGAGATGTCTGCATGTGAGATGATTATATGCTCATTGAAGTCAGTGCCTTTATGTTTAATATAGTTTGCACAGTGCAGTGTAAGAGCCTAGAGGACAAGTCAGCTCAATCAACGGACAGAGGGTGCCACGGGACAAATGGTTGCCCTAATCTGTGTTTTTGGTACACTTCAGAGTGCCATGGCCTTCAGCAGCTGTGTCAGGAGAACACAGATCTCGAAGTGATTTGCATCAAAACTGTCAACTTTCATGCAGATGTCTTGTACATCAGAGGGTTTCTCAAATGGCACCTGCCTCCAGTGCTTAAGCAGCTGAGTCCTTCCCTGCTTGTCACCAATCAGCTCTGCAGAGTATCTTGTCTGGTCTGACCTCAGGCTTCAGTCTCATTGCATAAATATGTATAGCTAGGCCATTTTAGATCTCGGAAGTATCTGAGAAATTTATTTGGATTGGCAGACAGGATGGAGGAGGAGCATCTGAAGGCCAGACAGGATCATTAAAGATTTCTCAAAGGACCTTAAGTCTCTAGGCTTTAGGCAGCTGAATTGGGCATCCAGGTCCACTGACTGCAATGGCACAGTAAGCTTGGCTCACAAGGAGACACCAGGATTGTATGTCTTGTTTTGGAGTGACATTTCTCCATCTAAAACCACAGCAACTGATAGTAGTGATTTTTGTTTGTTTTTAAGACTGTTAGTTTTCAATTTAAAACAAGATAAGAAAATGTATATTAATGCCTTGATCTGTTGCAGAAACATGTGGCACACATTCAAAATACATGAGAGCTGTTTACCCCACAAAAACCTTTCCAAACCACTATACTATTGTCACAGTAAGTGAGAATTTTTGTTTTTCCTTTTCATTGTCTGGGTAACACAGAAAGGATTTTGTGGTGCCTGTCTTTTTGTGGGACACAGGAACTCATGCTATAGATAACAGAGAGAGATAGAGATGCTGAGATGGTACATACAGGCATGATCTGTGTGGCTATACATCTTGTGCTATCTGTCCCTGGCCTGTGAGCTGGTTATTCCTGATCCTTGTCAGTTTAATTGGATATGGGTGAGGACACAGCCTTTTGATGATAGCATTTGTTGGGGTGGGTTTGGCAGCTGACATACAGCCACATGACATACAGGGTACTTAATCTATAGCACATCAGGTTTTAATTGGGCTGGGAAGGAAATATGGAAAAGGGAATTTGATGGGCATGCTGAATTTATTGGCACGAAGATCTGTGTGAATTAGGAAAGCATTCTGTTTCTACGATAAAAAAGTTCTTTAAAAATTACAGCACTGTAGCAGTGTGCATTGAAACATAGTCTAGGGTTCATTTGATTTCAGGACTAAGCATTTTATTTTGTTTATTCTCATTTTACAGGGATTGTATCCAGAATCTCATGGTATCATTGATAACAACATGTATGATGTAGGCTTGGATGCACATTTCTCACTTTCAGGGGAGGAAAAATTCAAACCTGCATGGTGGAAAGGGCAACCAGTAGGTTTGTTTGTCATACAGTATTCATGTCCAGAGTGATTTGTGTCATATAAAACAACACAAAAAGGGAATTAAGTTAAAAACTGTGCAATATATTTGCAGAAAGTACTAGATAACCTGTAGGCTTCATATTATAAGCTGCCTACAAAATAGTTTGCTTGTTATGAAAGCAAAAGAACTCTTAAAATGTTAGTTCTGAGACTTAAAATTTTCACTTAATGTGGCAGTTAGCAAAAAAAGACTGAAATATTTCATCTAGTCCTGGAATGCGTTTCTTGCCACAGGGAGCCACAGTAAATTTTCAGTATGATTTGATTTTGGGGTATTTTTTTTTTGCTTGTCTTTTGATGACTTGCTATAAAATTGGTTTCCAAATTACATCTATTTACACATATCTATTTGCAAATGTCCAGACATTTAAAAGCAAGGAAGGGAGTAGCAAAGAGCTTAATTTCTGAAAAAAATGTCAATTATATATAATATATGGCACATTTCATAACAACCTTGAATTTTACCTATGGTTATGATTAATATTATTAATTTCCTAGAAATATCAAGCTCTAATAATGGTGCTGAAAAAGACCCCAAATAGATGCAATATGTAGTATACTTACTTAATATACATTTATATGTGTCTGTGTCTGTGTAGTAATGTTTATAATACACTCAAATACCCAGATTTTGGTGCTGTTTTTTTTCCTGAAGGATTCCATCAGGTTTGTAACACAGCCGGAGTTGCACTTTTTAGGATTAATAGAAATATGCCCTCTTATATCATATAGTTAGAATCTATATCTGAAATAGAAATAGGTACAAAACAAAATGAAACTAATAGACTAGAATATTTCAGTTAGAACGAACTTACAGATATCATCTAGTCCAGCTGCCTGACCAACTCTGGGCTGCCCAAACATTAGATCACATTTTTTAAGGGTGCTGTCCAAATGCTTCATAAACACCGACAGGCGTAGGGGAGCAACAACCTCTTTAGGAAGCCTGCTTCAGTGTTGTATGTGTAATAAAATGTTTCCTAATGCCATGTCTGAATACCCGTAAGGCAGCTTCTTCCATCTTCTTGACCCTGGGGTTTGCCACAGGAAAAAGGATCACTGCCCATTGCCATTTATGGAAATCCCTATGTGTTTTTTTCTATGCTGAGACTATCCAGGAAATTTCAACATCATGGTTTCCATGCTACTTGTTTTTCTTCAGAATGTGCATGTAGGAAACAAAACTTCAGATCAGATATGGTCATGAGGTAACTGTGAAAGGAGAAGGGAAAATGCGTGCTTGCAGCACATATTTCTACTTTTGTGATCTCAAGTCCTCCAGTGGTGACAAAAGTAATTTGTTTGTATCTTTGCTCAAAGGTCTGGCTGACAGCAATGTCCCAAAATTTGAAAGCAGGCACCTTCTTTTGGCCAGGCTCTGATGTTCCAATTGGGGGAACATACCCCACCTTGTACACCATATACAACGGGTAAGATCTGATACAGCTTGTACTAAACTCCTGCAGATTACTCCAAAAACCCAAACTGCTATTTGACAGTTGAAGGAAATGAAATACAAGATTTTTAAACCAGTCTGACAGATAAGTGCCATGTCACATTGTCCTGGTTATGCCATGGAATGACCAAAAATATTTGAAATTTTCAAAACCATTCAGGGGATTCACAACGAGAAAGTCAAAGGGTATATTCTGCTCTCCTAGGCAGTTTAGAACTCTTAGCCAAATGCAAAACACTAGGAGAGCATCCTGGAAATTATTAGTAGCCACTGCTAAGCTGCAGCAATGATTGCCCTATTTTCATGCATAAAATCAGTAGATATTATATAGCACTCTAAAAATATTTGCACTTCAAAATAAGCTTACAGATAACCTATACCCTAAGACAACAAACACAAGCTAGGAAGCCATGGCAAGAGGCTATGGGAGACAGAAATTATTGAAGAGAGACTGCTGGATAGGGAAGCTACTGAAAGAAGAGGGGCTCTAAATTTCCTCTGGTCTTGCTTGCATGTTTGATAATGTGCACACAGCTGTTGAATTATAGTTCTTGTATGGTTTTTTCTAGTTCATTCAAAGGTTACACATGTGAAGTACCAATTGCCTTCATAGTTTTTGTGGCATTATTTTTGTTGTGGGCTTTTTGTTTGTTTGTGTTTCTTGCAGTTTGTTTGTTTGTTTTGCTATGGAAGGCATTGACATTAGTAAATTATTTCTAGATTTTTAATGATTGTGATGATTGCAGTGTACTTCCCATGATTCTTTAGAAAAATAATCTAAAGCAAGCATAGAACCATAAGTCTCTATAGATAACAGACTTTGCAGTGATGTGTAGGCATGGTACTCAGAAAACACCTGGGTACTGTAAGTAACTAACATACAGCCTGTGCATGACTTTGAGGGAAAGCAGAGCTATTTAAGGGGTGAATTCTTTCACAGGAAACAAAGCATGATCTCACAAAGACTATTACTTACTTTTAAAATATGGGAGTCCAAGGCTTATACATGCTGGAAAGAATAGAAATTATATTTTATTTATTAATAAAAAGTATTTCAGGTTTATTTCCTGAACTTAAAATATCTTTTTTTGCATGTATTTTTAAATATATGAGTAGTCCCACCAACACAGGTCTGTGTTTGCAAAATCAGGGTCTAATTTACCACTTAAAGGGACTTACGTTCAATTAAAATGAGAGTAATAAAATTCATTGCTATACCTTTTTAACATGTATCATTCTTAGTTCCAGATCTGTGACTCTGTGACTTTAATATATGACTAGAGTATGGACACTTTCTCTGTATCTAGGAAATAGAAGTGCTAGTCAGAATGTCTTGTTAACATCATATCTTTTTCATCTATTTCTTTCTTTCTTTCTTTCTTTCTTTCTTTCTTTCTTTCTTTCTNATCTATTTCTTTCTTTCTTTCTTTCTTTCTTTCTTTCTTTCTTTCTTTCTTTCTTTCTTTCTTTCTTTTCAGTTCGATTCCATATGAAGAGAGAATTTCAGGAATACTGAAATGGCTTGATAATGCCCAGCCTGAGAGGTAACACTTTGTAATATCTACCTGCTTTGTGAGACTATAGCTTAGAAAGGTTTTAATGCTTAGCAATTGAAATTTATGTTGGTGTTTGTGAAACATGGACTCTTCCTCACCATTTTAAATGTTTATTTGCTGAACTTAAGCCTGTTCTGTATCTTATCATAGCTACGATAAGACTGTAGCTACAAAAGATTAAAAAGTGAACATATATCTGAACAGGATGTACTGTTGTATGAGTTTTATTTGATTGTTGTGTCCTTTTTCTTGGTGCATGTCCTGTAGAAAACATTGAACATTCAGTTTCTAGTCTAAGTGTGTGGATGAAAGATTTTATATGAAGGCTATTGCACAAGAAAGGTTAAATACATGAAAGTAATTGCAGTAAGTAATTCAGGATGAAAAGTAAATGTCAGTGCTGATCGTGGTGTTAACTTTGCGACGTGTAAAGAAATGAAATATTTTATATGACAATTTGCTAATAAAATCCTAATGTATTTGCAGTTAGGACATGCTCTCTAGAGTCTCACTGCTTAGTCAGGAAGAGCTCTTTCAGATGGTAGTTCCATTTACATCTCAAAAAGGATTGTTTGCAGTGGTGTCTTAGATCATGAATTTTTCCAGAGTGGTTTCTGGTTACCTGTTAAAGACACTGGATATTGTTTCTGAAATTGTAACTTCAAAGAGCCCATGTTGATTAATTACAAAACTCAGAGGAAGTTGAATGATTATACTTGCTGTATGGACTGTTATCAAGGTTTAAAGATGTTATTTATAATTCCTTTTAAAATGCCATTTAATATTGTTTTTTTTTTTTAAATCCAAGTGTTCTCTTTAGATGCTGCCTCTAAATCCTCATAATGTTCCATTCTTATTTATTTCTAACTCAAGGCCTGATATATACACTTTATATATTGAAGAACCAGATTCTTCTGGACATTCATTTGGACCAGTTAGTGCTGGTGTAAGTAGTTTCTATATTTTTCTTATACTTAATTGCACTAAAAATGGTGTTGTACTATGAACTTAACCAATTTATAGACCTGAAAAGGATAGTAGATGAAAAATTGACATGACTGTTTTATGACTTTTTGTTAAGAACTTTTTCTTGTGGTTGAGCCTAATGTTATGATTCCGACACTGTGTGTGAATCAAAAGAAACATAAACCAAATAGACTGGCAGAAAATAATTTCAGATCATATTATTAGAAAAAAATATTAATATTTATATTTAGACTGAACCTTAATTACATTACTGTGCGATATTTAGAAGCACGTGGCCTGGCAAATCCTCAGAGCTGTCTTTTATTTATTCCTACACTATACTTCAATGTTTGCTAATTTATAAACCAAAAGTATTACATTTTTACTTGCGTGAAGGCAAAAAGTTCTACCTTTAAGGATCTTAGATGTAACTGGTTTATCTCACAGGTAATCAAAGCCTTACAGGCAGCAGATAAAGCAGTGGGGATGCTCATGGATGGACTTAAACAAAGAAACCTGCACAAGTGTGTAAACCTCATTGTTTTAGCTGATCATGGTAATGTATATACTCTCTTCAAGTTAATTTTACTGAGTCACTGTTTTCTTCCTGTGTGAAATATGTGGGCTTAGTAGTATTAATCCATTTTATAAATCACTTTATCTTCCTTGCCATATGAAAAAGAACTGTTTCTATGTTGCCCTTTAGGGATGGAGAGGACCTACTGCAAGAAGTTAGAATATATGACTAATTACTTCAAACAGGTGGATTTCTACCTCTATGCTGGGCCTGCAGCTCGCATTCGAGCAAAGAATGTTCCAAAGGACTATTTTACCTGTAAGTGTGGACCAATCCTGGGACTGAGCAATGAATATAGCAGGAAACAAACAAACAAACAAACAAACAAATAAGGAAATGAATAATCAGTAGTAATCAGCAATGTAAGCAGCTTTGTGTTTCCCTTAACTCGGCTTCAACATCCATGAAAGCTGTTTGGGATATTTTTTTTCAAGAATGAGCACTTTAGATGAATTTGAAGGTTAGAAAAAATTGTTGCAGGCTCTAATTTGTATTTTCTTGGCATGGAAAGAAGAAGTAAAGGTAGTATATTTTTTTTAAACTGGAATTCAGGTCCTTCATAAGGGCATTGTTCTTCACAGATTTCTTGTGCAACATTGACAGAGTCAGTCCTTTTGAAGTAATAAATATTTCTGTGTGTACAAAGTTACAGAGTCTGAACCTTAGCACAGTGTAATCTAAGCCTTGGTTAAGCCCTTTAGCTAGTGTCTCAAAAGAACAGAAAATTGAAGCCATTTGAGCTAACTCTGACTTGAAGTAGATACCATGCTACCAGACTGGGAAAAAAAATCCCAGAACTTTCTGTATAAGAGAAAAGAATGGAGATAAAATCATGGAAATGCTCTATGTATTGGCTTCAAAGAATTTGTAAAGTATTGTAAAAGGCATAGTTATTGCAGGTCGCACATAAGAGCTGGGATCCCATTGTACTTTTTATTAATGTTTTATAATTGTACTTATATTTGAAGGCACAATATTTATATGACATAAAGCAGACTTTCATTGATTTAAGTCAGATAAAAGCAGAGTAATGAGCTGAAGAAAGAATACTCATGGTGTTTCTATGTCTCAACCTCAATAAAATTGTTGACTCATTTCTTCCAATAGTCCTAGATTTTCTGTAGGAATTTTTCTTCCATGAAGTGCTCAGATTTACTTTCTAGAAAGTTAATGTCAAATGGTCAAATCACTCTTTCAAAATGTGCAAGGTGAAAATATCAAGACAGACTGAAATTTCCTCTGTGATTGTTGCTGGAAGCGAAATACAAGACAAGTTCTCCAGGTCCTGTTCAATGTAAAAAAGGTTGTACTTCAAACAGGGGCTAGATAAGAGAAAAAACCTCAGGTCTGAGGGTCTGTCAGCTTTAGGTGTAGGCAGTCATCACCATGGCAGTTTCTTACAGTCTGTCCTGATGTACCCAAAGTTCTAGTGTTCTAGTTACTTCCACAGGCACACTTACAGGCAGTTACCACTGGAAACATAACATTCCTACCTGTGGAAGGCAATAGTTGCCACTATCTTCACAAGCTAATAAAGAAAACCGACTTTATAGACAAAAAAGCACGTTTAAGTTTTTCTTATGCGTCTTTGTCCTTCAGCCATTCGAATGTACATTAATTCATCTTTTCTTTTTAACAGTTGACTCAGAAGGAATCGTTAAAAACCTCACAGTGAGTAAATATTCTCATAACATTTACTCATAGCTACTCTTAATAGGAATCTGAAGAGAAAACACAGTTTGTAAAAAAATGAGACTATGGTGCTAGTTTACAGTGGTGGAGTACACTAGTTTAAATAGTGTACTGACTCCAGTGTACCATGGGAGGCAGTTCTGGAAGTTGTTCAAAGATGATACACAAAGGTTTGCCATAGGGGATCTCTATTCAGAGGAAATTGTTCTGTACTTCACTTTGAAAGGCTGATTTCAGGGGCAGGAACTAGAGTATATCTTCATGATAGAAGAGAATACAGCACAGAGATGCTTTAGACAATAGGCATCTGTTAGCACTGGAACACAAGTGCTGCACTCAGGCTAGGCTAAAGTAACTTTTCCACACAACAGATAATGACATAGTAGAGCACATTGCCATGAAGTGTTGTAGTGTGGACATATAGGTAGGAGGGGGGGATTTTAGATGTGTTAATGTAGGACAGCCCTGTAAGGGCTTTTAGATCTGATCCACAAGGAACATCGGACTTAAAAAGTCCCTGAAGACTAGAAGAAACTAAACAGGTATGAGAAAGAAACTTCATTCAATAATTGGCTTGTTCTTACACACTTTCTCTAAGTGTCTGATTCTGGAAATTTTGGAGATCTGATTTGAAACAGAGTACTAGGCAAGATGGGCCTTTGGCATCAGGCAGTATGACTCTCTTAGGATCTTTTGACATATCACTGAAGTAGTTGCAGTGCTTTTACGTACGCTGCACCATGATAGGGCCCCGTGTACTGGTAGTTCTGCTTGGAACTGAGCCGTGCTGAATGGATGTAGCACTTGAGGGCAGGTCCAAGCTTGCCTGTGTCTCCCATGTGGGTGCGCTTTGACAGCTGAGTTCTGAAGGATACAAACAAACAAGTGCAGAACAGAGTGCAAACCTAAGGAAGACCAAACCTATTTATTTTACTAAAAGGTGATGTGACAGTGCATGGTTCTTTCCTTATACTTTTTTAGACAGGTAATTCATGGTTTGTTTTTTTTTTTATTGTAGTGTTCAAGATATACAGTAATACATGTGGGATGAATGTGCTGGACAAACTAAAAAAAAATGTAGGACAGCTGTCTTTCTGTATTTCTTTCCTTTTACAATTAACAGTGAGTTAAACATTTAAACTGCTTGCTCTCAGTGTGCTGTCATAACTTCCCCTTCCTTTCTTCATTGCCAGTTTGTTTTTTATTCTGTGGCTTGTCCCGTGCTAAGCAGTGGACAGGTGTTGTGGTACATTTAGAAAAAAATACTCTCAGTTTGTCAAAACCCTGGGCTCCAGATGGATATGTTTCTGATAAATCTCCACTAGAGGTCTCCCGTTAACCTGTTGAACATGAGGGAATAGGATCAATGGCTGGAAATAGCTGAAGGATCTTTCTCAATGCTACATCCCCGACCTCCTGTATGATGCTGAGTCTGTCGCATCAAAGAGCATTGGTATGAAGGAAATATCACAATCTGCATGTTCTCAACCTCAGCTGAAACTGCTACTGCTAATAGTTACAGAGATGTGACATCTTGTGCCTTATGGGAATAGCCTGGTACCAGGACGTGTCCTCTTTCCTTTTCTCTTCATAAATGGTTGGTGTACTTTGTCCCTGTCAAGTTATTAGAATGAGGGGTTTTTGCAGAGAAGGGAGTTTTATGTTGTATATTAATTGCTAATGAATAGACATAAGTCATATGCTGATTTCCTCTATTTTTCCTTTTAATTAGACTTCTTCTTCCGGGCTAGCAAACACATTGAATCCTTATTTTTCATGTTCCTGCATTCTTCTGTTCTTCTTTGATGACTGCTGAGGCACAGTTACTCTCATGTCACATGTTAAAGTCTGAACCGTGTGCCAAGCATACAATTCTAGTACTTAGAAGTGAAGATGTCAGACCAGACTCCAAGCATGGTATCATTTGCACAGCCTGTGTGGTAAAACAGGTCCACTTCTGTGGCCTACCCAGCTTCCTAGCAGCTCTTCCTTTAGCATTTTAGATATTCTGGGTTATCCCAGTGCTGGATTTGTGATCAGGAGCAACACTGCTGAAACTTTGCCATGATGCTTGCAGCCAGCTGGAATGGCTTCTAATGGCCATATATAGTTAAGTCTTTGCAGTATGTCATATGGTTATCATTAGGCTTACAATTCCAAGCTCTTCCATGGCATGCCTGCTAATGCAGCAGTTATATGAACACACTAAGTGTGGGTGTAAAAGCTAAGACCTTTAGCTAACAGCTGAGCAATGGACATTTACATGTTCAGGCTTGCGCTAGACTGTGCTACATTTTGTATACTTGGCTTGCTTTGTTATTTATTGAATGGTAAAGTGACAGAAGGTGGCAGAAATAAACTGCCAGGGAACTTTCTCTTGTGAAGTGTAATCTTACCAACTGGATGCCAATGGCATTAGTATGGAAATATAGACTAAACAATTTTACTGAGTGTCTTTAAGCCTTAGATGTACTTTTACCACGGTATTTGTGGACTCGATATACAAATTGTATGTAGTCTATTTTCAAAGAGCTCCAAAAAAGTGTCACTTTTCCTTGCATTGCTTCCAGGGCCAAAAATGACATCTGCAGGTCATCTGAGAAGCTATCTGTAATAATGGGCTTTTTGCTTGTGTTCCTATCACTAAGATATTTGTGATAATTTTGAATGATGGGCAGTTTTTTGAAACTGAGCGAAACTCGTGACTGGACTCTTTCCTCTCGCACAGTGCAGAAGATCCCCTCAGCACTTCAAGCCCTACCTGACTCCTGACTTGCCCAAACGATTCCACTATGCTAACAACATTCGTATTGATAAAGTTCATCTTTTGGTGGATCGACAGTGGCTGGCTGTGAGGTAACATAATTTGTGTGATTGTTATGCTGTTTTCTTCATTCCACTCTCATCCCTGTAATTTCCTTCACAGGCGCTTCATTTCCTGTTTTGCTTTAGACTTGTTACATTTCCATGTTTGTTACAGTTAAAATCATACTAAAAAGGAAACTTGGTTGTTTTGGTGAAACTAAATAATTGTCCAGGACATACAAAAAGAAATGTGCACTGAAAAAAAATCTTATAATCACCCTATTTTAAACAGTATTCAAATGTTCTTGGATCTCTGAAAACAGGATACCTGCACTTGACAACTGTGCATTGAATTGGTTTGGGGTGACTGTCTCTTTATTTTTCTATGTGTCTTAGCAATGGATAGATAAAAGTAAGTGTTAGTCACTATGTCAGAGTATTCAGTTGTGTTGTTAATTCTATAACCCATCCCCACATTTTCCACGTCTTCAGAATCCATAATGAAAATGCACTGTCTTGTAAAGCAAAATCCCTTGCAGTCTTATTTATATTATTCCACAGTGGCTAACAGCAGAGTTCTCCCATTGTGAGTTTTCTGTTAAAATGCTAAAGAATATAACTAGGAATTCTTCCAAAATAAATTGCACTTGTTTTGCAACCTGTAGCTAGGTAAAGGCCTCAGTTCAAAAAATATTTTCAAATATTTTCAATTTGCTTTGAAAATATTGTTAAAATATTGTTTCACTGTACACTCATAGCCAGTTAGGATAATTTATTACTGTCCATAGCAATTTCTGTTAAAGGAGAAAGAGGTCTTCATAGAAATGAACACTATGATGAGCCATAAATACTGCAATATGATGGCAAAGTCAGTTCTCAAGGAATGACTGAGTCTGTGAGCCACAATGACCATTACTAAGTGCTTCTATTTGTGTCATTTTTATTTACATTCTGTGATGGTTTCTCCTTAGGGATAAAAGTTACACATATTGTGATGGAGGTAACCATGGCTATAACAATGAATTTAAAAGTATGGAGGTAAGATGATTTCTATTCTATTCTATTCTTGCACTTTCTTATATACAAAATCATGATGTGACACGTAAATCATCAGAATACAGAACAATGACAGTTTTTGCAGAGCACTTTTTCTTTTCTGGCCACAAGACACATAAACTATAAGCACATACTAGATCCAAATATTTGTATTGCCTTTCATTGATGTGTACAAAGCCTATTTCTTTGGGGTCCTGTAGTAAAAACAGTCTGGGCTTACCTTACCTGCTTGGAGACAGACTGCAGTAAACCGAGTGCACCATGTTTAGCTACTGAATTCTTTTGTTCTTTCATTCTTCCACTGAGGCAATGACCGAAAAATCTCCATAGGTTCTGGGAGTTCATCTGAGCATCTGAAAGCCTTTATGGTCAATAAACTAAATCTCATTGTCTCTGCTTATCTTACAACAGTTAGCCATATCACCAGAACAAAAAACTGATTAGCTATACTGTGTGTTAGTATAGCCTGTGTTGCAGTTTCATCTCATTTTCACTTCTGGTTACAGTGAAAATATTTTGAGGTCTTGAGCTTTTGATGTTTCATGTACTTTCTGTGATGTGAACCTTTAACTAAGGTCAAGCATGCCACTCTACCTCCCATATTCTGTGCCTAAGAATCAGATCCTTACAGATCTTTGTAACTATGTTAAAACCAAATGTCAGTGATCAGAATTATGCTGACTGTTTGTATGGAAAGAAAAGGTAAATTCTGGTTACCATGGAAACCTTAATAATAGATAACCTTGCACAGGTGCCACAATGGATGCTTTTTTTTTTTAAGAAAGGAGCAACATCTCATCTTTTTATAATAAATTTAAAATTCCTTTTCTGTTATGGACACATAGTATTATTTTAGAGCAGATCATTGTCCTGCTTGTCATGTTTCCTGTATCTCATGGCAGGCAGCTCAGGAGGCTCATAAAGCAGTAGAAACTCCTGTGAGACTGTACATAATATCAGTGCTCTGCAACAAGCCTTGCAGGCTCCAGAAGGGCTGCCCAGTGCTGCATTGTGCCATCGGTGGTACAGATGCAGGTGTCTGCTGAGCTTGCAATGGGCCTCTGCAGTTCCCTGCTCCTTGCTTTAACCATGGCCGTAGACTCTTAAGTGACCCAAAGACTTCAGAGTGCAACAGGTATTAAAAAAACACCCCAAAACCAAATAAGATTCATTATATAGTTTAAAATATGAATTTTTGCTTTGCATTTTTCTTCAAATTATGTGCAATGGCAGAAATTTGCCTTCCTTACCAGAACAATCCTGTACTTTTAACTTCTGTGACTGTGGAAAAACTGTATTTTGTTTTCAGAAAGTGCAACTGAATTGGTTTTGACTTTGGATTCCTTTAGGTAACTCT
>VXBC01001865.1:413468-439976 GCA_013399945.1 Ploceus nigricollis | reverse complement strand
TTTTTTTTTTTTTTTATTACACATTACAATCTAGGCTATATTCTTAGCATATGGCCCAAGCTTTAAAGAGAAAACAGAAGTGGATGCTTTTGAAAACATTGAGGTTTACAACCTTATGTGTGGTGAGTAGAAACAACCCAGTACTTTAGATTGTTCTAGTTCTAGTATTTTCAAATACCAGTGTTGTAAGAGGTAAAAGAAGCATAGCTAAAAATTGAGTGAATTCATTCAAAGCCAAAACACTGAAGCCATGCTCTTAGGCCTTCTTTACACTGCTAAGAAACTGACTTCCAGAAATTGTTCTGCTTTGAAGGTTTTTTCTGATTGCAGAAGAATTCCTTTAGAATCAGAGGGAACCACACCTGCCACATGGGTTTGCTGCCAAACTGATGCCTGTGGAATTGTGGATAAGAATCTTATAGAGAGTATCTGCTCTTGCTCATGACTTAGGATGGACCATTGCAGTCCCAGCAGTGCACAATTAGGAAGCATGAGCCTCAGAAAATATGGATTAAAGCAGCACACAAAAATGCAATAGGCTACTACGTTTCACAATGTGATGCACTTGCAATAACATTTATACTTTGCATTAAACTGTCTAATCTTGTGTATGTTGTGACAAAGTATAAAACTGTAGCAACAGTACTCAAATCTATAGTTACTAAATCTTGATGCAGTGGAAGATAGCAAAGAACCTTCAGACCTAGAAAATTGCAAGTTGGTGGGAGTAGTTACTGTAACAGTTCAAATAATGGAATAAGCTATTTCTTCTACCTTTAAAAATGACTAGGAAATGAGTAGATTTGGAAAGAGAATAACTTTTTAAAATACTGTTTTAGTCTTAAAATATGTTTGCAAATTTCAAATGTTTCAACAGATTTGCTGCATATAGTACCAGCAGAAAACAATGGAACACATGGCAGCTTGAATCACCTCTTAAAGAAACCTTTTTACAATCCTTCACATCCAAAGGAAGTCTCATCTCCCTCTTCATGTACAGTTTCCAGTCTGACTCCTGCAGATGACCTGGGATGCCAATGCCCACAAGTAAATAGGGGTTTCTGGCATCTTTTTATCATCTTTGTCAAGTGTGTTCTGCTTTCTTAGTTTTTTTCTAAACAATGGAATCATTTTGAACAATTCTCTTATTTTTTACAGATTTCAAATGCGTCACAAGCAGAGCTAAACGAGAGGTTAAATCTCACCACAGAAGAAAGTAAGTAGCAAAAAATGAAAAGAGCAGCAATATTTTAAAATCTACACCTAGTTTATATTTTATGCCACTGGTTTCAGTGGGCTTTTTTGCAATTTAATTAGAATTGAAAGTGAAGTAGCAAAATCAGGTCAGAAGCATTTTTTTATTTTTTCCTTTTCATTTCTTTACAAAACGCTAAGGGACTCTGTTATAGCAACATGTATATATAGGAATAGGATCTGAACTCCATTAAATTTTTGGAAAAAAACCATAAAGATTTCAATGGTCTTGAAGAAAATCTGAGCACTGTCAGGCTGTGTGAGATAACTCTTGTTCCTTGCCCTGTATGCATAACTTTACCTTTCTCTGATCAAAAATTCCCATAGATACTTCCTTCTACTTTTTTTATGGGTTCTGGGTTTTTTTGGGAAACATTGTAATGCCTCCTGGTCAAATAAGATGTAAATTTCACTCCACTGGCAAGATAAATTCAAAATATTTGCATTGGTATGAAATTTCAAAGAAACAAGAGTTTGCAAATCTGATATATTATATTGACTTTTGTACATTAAACATAATATGAAAACTATTTTCTACATTTTTTATTCTACTTATGAGCCTAAAGAACCACATGAGTAGGTTTACTGTTGGATCTATTTGCATTTGGTGAAGTCTAAATTAACTATTTTTGTCTGCTCTCTTAACCCCTTGTGCCATCCAAAATATTATAGAAGAATAATATATAATATACTATAATATATAGAATAATATATAATATAATATATAGAATAAATAATTATTATTTAAATTTTAGTAATGAAAGCAAGCTCATCTCATTTGCCATATGGGAGACCCAAAGTTCTTCAGAAGGAAAAGGTCTACTGCCTCCTTTCCCATCATCGGTATGTGAGTGGATACAGCTATGATATCTGGATGCCACTGTGGACTGCATACACTGTGAATAAGCCTGTAGGTTATCAAATATCTCTACTACTCTCAAATATGGGGTCTAATGGATTAAAAATGCGGTCCATTCATCAGGAGCCCTGTTTAAGGGCTGGTGAATGTCATGTGACTAAGGCACTTGTGTCAGAAGAAGTGTCTTTGATATCATTTAAAATTCAGCTATCTTAAAGTTTTGAGAAGTGGGAATGACCATTTGTTAGGGACACAAAAGATATAGAGAGTAGAGCTGCTGGTGAGCTGGTTCTATTAAGCCTGTTCTGTAAAAGGGATATACTGTCAAGACAATTTTCCATCTCGCCTGTCAGTTCCTGTGGAAAAGCAGGCTGTGATTTCCCAAATCAGAAGTTTTAAGCTTTCTGATGAGTACTGTGATGTTTTTCCTATTAAATACCCTCTATGCAACTCTACAAGACAGTTTGCACTAGTGCATATTTCTGTGTGTTTGCTCTCTGTTACATGATATAATTTCTGAAAAATGTAATTATAGTTGAATGAACCTCTTGAGTGTTCAGGGGTATGCGGATCCAGAATAAATTGTTTGAGTTTTCAGGGCCAGTAAACTAATGGACATTCATGGGCTTACTTGCCCTTATAATTTGACCCTTTTTCTAAGTTGCCTTGAGGAAATAATTTCTATGTTGATTCTTCTGTCTGAAGAGGACTGTTATTGATGTCTATGTGGTTTCTTATTTCATCAGTACAAATATGAAGAAATTATTTTAATCAAATGAATGCTGCTAAAACGATAGTATTTCAGAAAGTTTCACTCCATACTTTCTACTGATTCTTCACTACCTTGGATGAAAGATCATTAATCCAATCCTAAGAAGGCTAAAAGTCATTTAAACAAATGTCCATTTCAACAAGGACTGTTTGTACTTCATGTTTGAAGATCTGCCCTTAAACCTTGCAATGAAAGTGCATTACCCAATTGAAAACTAGTTAATTGTGGGCATATTTTTTGTCTGATTTTGCTTTAAAAAGATTGAAAAGTTCCATCAGAGCTGCAGTCTTCTTAATATTGAGCTTAAAAAAGCTCAAAAACCCAAATAACTTTTCAGACATTTTCCTTTGTTGAAAAACAAATTCTCAGCTAGCAAAGAATCATACAATCATAGAAGTTTAAAGGGTAGGAATGGACCTTAAAGATCATTAATCCCAATCCAGCCCTGCCATGGGCAGGGACACCTCCCACTAGGCCAGATTGCTCAAGGCCTTATCCAGCCTGGCTTTGAACACTGCCAGGGTTGGGCCATCCACAACCTCCCTGGGCAACTTGTTCCAGTGTTTCACAACCCTCACATGAAAAAAATTCTTCCTAATATCTAACCTAAATTTTCCCTCTTTCACTTTGTATCCATTGCTCCTTGTCTTATCACTACAGTTCTTGACAAAGAGTCCCTCTCTGGCTTTCCAGTAGGTCCGCTTCAGATACTGGAAGTGTATAAAGAAAGTTCTTGCTCAACTTAATACCTAAATTAAGAGAAATACATATTTTGCAGCAGTTTCTTATAGCAGTTTATGAAACATTGTGGGAAGCAGTGAATGACTGAGACTGAAGTATTTGGAGGATATAGGTCACAACAGACTATAGTACAATGATGTATGTTTTCTGTAAAAGAATAGGAAATAATAAATTCCATCTGTAATAGTGTCAGAGACACAACAGTGAAAGGCTCTGAGTGTAAGAGCTCACACACTGACTTACCTTGCACAGTAAGCTGACATTATGATTTTTTAATTGCATGTGCTAATCGAGAGAAATAGGCTTTGTAAATTATAACCCCTGTGGAAGGACAGAGGGATAGAGCTAATGCCTTTGATGGTAAGGCTTGGCTGCAATACTTGGGAATGATAGAAAGTTGCCCTTTCTACAGAATTTTTATTGCACCCTGGGTTAATTATGTTTGGATGCAGCCTGTGCAATGCTTTACGCAATTTGTAAGTTGGGGTATATCTTATATTATGTAACTATAAAGAAGTGCTTAAATATTAAACTAGGTAATGCAGGCTGGGCTTTTGCGTGATTTGGAAGTTTTGAAACTGGATACACTTGCAGATCTTATATAAAAGATGTCAGCATTCTGACTACTTAGTATTCTCAGGAATAAGGAAAATTTAAGATTGAAGGACATTTGTTTTCTTGAGGTTTTATACTCATCTGCCATAGAGGAAGGAACATTTTCTTGCAAAAAGACAAACATACCTGAAGGGGACTGAATTTGACATAAGAGACCATGCTGTGGTCTTAAGTGCTGATGCTTAAATTCTGTTATGTAATGCAAATAACTCTTGCTTCTTGACATTAATTACTGGCTCTTCAAAAAGTAATCAATTGCATCAAAAAGGACAATTCATGACTGATAGGCACAGGCAATTTTTAGTTTTAACTGCTTTCTTCAGGAGACATTATGGTTCTTTGACCTGAAATAGAAGGAGCCAAATTGATAATAAATGGTTTTTTTTGTTTGTTTGTTTGGTTGGTTGTTTTTTTTTTCACACATGATCTGCTCAGGAGTCAAAGGAAGAATTTTGTCTTTTATATTTCATTCCATGTGGTATATATGTTTTCCATTAATATGCAACCTGACCATAATATGGCATCTACTTGAATTCTGATAAAAGTAACTAAAGAAATTTAATCAAGGAATAAAAAGAGGCACAAGAAGAACATTACAGTTCTTTTTTTGCTTGGTTTTAATTGATCAAAACAAACAATGTACTGAAAATTAAATTAGATGTTTAACTTCTATTTGTAAAGGTATAATGCAAAATATATTCCAGTCTTCCCAAAATGAAAATAAGTTACATGTAAATGAGGATGAAAAAAGGAGTTCAACACAAAAAAGCATATTCAGATGATTTAACGTTATTGTAAAATTATGAAAAAGTGTGTAGAAAAGGTTATAGACAAAAAAAAAGTGAAGGTTATAGAAAGAATTATAGCAATCAGAATCACTTTTGGCCAGATCTTAGCATGTTAACATGTCTTGGTGAAGTTAGTCAAGCCAGTAAAATGTACTAAATTTACTGTGGATTTCTTTATCTGTAACTCTTCAACAGCACAGGTTCTTATGGAGACTGCATCCTCAGATGCCAAGATGAGGTGATAGTGTCATTTTTATATACTAGCTGCTTTCCAGGAGGATGTGACATTCGAGTTTGTGTTTCCAGAAATATGTAAAAGTGACGAATGAGTCAAATGTGAAATCTGTTTTTGCCTAAGGTGTAACCTTATTTTGCTGCTACAGTTTTACACGGTGCATACGGATTTCCCTGAATTACCTAAAAACAGAAGCAGAAGAAAAACACTACCCAGAAAACATTAGTGTCCATTACTTGCATTGACCTGATTCACTATGAAAATAGGAGAAGATTCAATGAAGTCCATTCTAGAAAGTTAAAACCATACAAAGCATTGGCTTAGCCACAGCCGTGGGTGTAAGATTTTTTTTTTCCTTTTCACAGGAAAACACATCTCCTCTTCCTCCCACTGTTTCAGACTGTCTGCGGCCTGATGTTAGAATCCCTGCTGCTTGGAGCCAAAAGTGTTCCGACTACCCAGAAGGGCTGACCTTGACCCACAGTTTCCTCTATCCTCCCAGTGAGCATGGTTCTTTTTATAGAGACCTTAGAAAGTCTTAATCAGCTGGATGTGGGTTTATGTTTAAACATATACCCAAACACCAAAACAAACTTCTTTGGATCAGCACGTTGGGCAGAAAAAGGTTTCCAGTGTTTGCAGACTGACCAAAAGTATGGCAGCTCCTACTTGTATCTAAATATTTTTGGTTTAGAATATTTAAGGGTTTTTTTTAAGACATGGAACAACATGAATGTGATGAAAACTGGTTGGAATGATGTAAAGGGTTGGAAGGAAAGGCTGTCTCTCTTCCTCTGCATAAATATTCATTTCCTATTTTCAAATTTGATAATTATTATTTATTGAGTTGATTTCTTGAACAAATTTGGAGATATGTTTGCAGTAGGATCATACACTCATACTCAAATGTAACATGTAATTGAATTACATGTACCTACAATTTATAGTGACATATGAATCAATTGGTCTTTGCACAGTATTCCATTCACTTATATTTTGGTCTTTTTATGTAGACTACAATTCATCTGATCTTGAACAGTATGATGCCTTACTCACCAGCAATATTGTTCCCATGTATAAAGCTTTCAAAGGTAAGTTGCAAAATTTTGATTAATTATGATTAATTTTCTATAATTATTGTTCTGGATTTGATAAAGCTATCACAAAATTTTAAAACATTAATGCATGTCCTGCTGTATATCCAGATGTAGTGGAAATATACTTAAAACATTTTAGGAGTAGATGTTTGAAATTTATAGCACAATTATATGGAGGTTTTTTTTGTTTGTATAGTCCCATCTGATTTCTGCTTATCTCTGCTAACCTGTTTGCTTTTCAATTTGCTCTTCATCTCCTCTGGGCTGTCCTAACATGAAATGCTAGCGATGAAACTCTCACAAAAATTTCCCTTGGGAATATGCTCAAGGTGAATGAAAATGGCACATTTTCTTTTTTCAAAATCTGAAGAGAAGGCTTCAACAATATAAATCTTGCAATACTATTTCTATAATAGACATTTTTATTATGCAAGAGTGGTAAGCTCTCCCATCCAGCCTGACTCACATTTGTTTGTAATCATTGATAAGAAATTTTCTATAACTGCTTATGATCCTGTTTTACTCTTAGGCCTCGGCTCATTTTTTTAGAAAATGCATAAAAAGAGGAATTCTTAAAGGAAAAAATTGGAAAAAACCCAATTATTTAACTACCTTTCTAGTACATTCAGACCTCATTTATTCATTCACTCATATAAAAAACCAGAGATTCAGAAAACCTAAGTGTGTTTAATCTTCCAAGTAAATCACAGACTGTGAAAAATCCAATTTTTCAAGGAAAACAACAAGAAGTTTCTATAGACCATAAACAGCAGGTAAATCAATAGGAGATGCCCTCAATGCCCCAAACCTGTCAGGTTTTTTTTGCCATGCCAGTTGTAAATGTTTGAATAATCTCACTATCTTATATCCTACAAACTGTATTTTCTTGATTGACATCTGTGAAATAAGCCAAATTGGCTTATTGTCTAGTGATGTTTGGTATGAGTTCTAGACAGTTAAACTAACACTCAGGTGGTGAGTATTCCTCTCACAAAACCATTATGTCAGTTCCTACTATTTGTAACAGTGCAGGTACAAACCTCTCAGCTGTAGGTTTGTAGCTTCAGCTTTAGATCACATCAATATACACTGCAGTAGTGCAATTTGCCTTGCAGGACTACAATAGCATTTACAGCAACTCTTTCAAAGGCAAGTGGGAGAATGTCCCTTCTGACGAAATCCAAATTTTGTGTAACAAAGAGTTGATTTTGTTGGCAGTTTAGTTCTGAATTTTTTTTTATTAATCTATAGTGAAAACACAAATACACTAATTTTCTTCAGTGGTAAAATTACTTTAAATTTATATTAATTTTGCTCTTATTTTCTTTTTATGACAGACATATGGGACTATTTCCATAATATGCTTCTTCAGAAGTATGCTAGAGAAAGGAATGGGGTAAATGTTATCAGTGGACCAGTGTTCGATTACAATTATGATGGCCATTTTGATAGCCCTGATGAAATTAAACAGTAAGTACATGGAAAAGCCAGAAGTCAAACTCTATATGACTTCCACTGTGTTTCCACACAAAAAACTCCTATTATTTTAAAAGACTAAGAAACAAGTATAATGGAGAATGCAGTATTCTCTTTATAATCCTACATCCACTATTACTCATACAACAGGAAATGTTCTTGCGAACAGATACAGTACCATGGAAGTTGAAGTTCAAGTAAAGAGTAAAAAAGCTGTGCAGTTACCTGTGTATCTCTATACACATGCACAGGTACAGACAAGTAATTAGTTTCCCAAGATGATGCCTAAATTTTAGATTTTGGGCCTCTGCATCAGAAATACTGGGAGAATATGTGACATTTAAACATGAAGAAGACATGCCTAAGCATGATTTTCTCACTTTGATGTTGTGCTCACTCAACCTGTTTGCTGTTCCTTCCTATTGTCTCAAAATGACGTATTTCATCAAAGGTCAGATTTGTGTGTTTGCCTTCACTGAATCACATAACTGGAAATGCAAAATGTAAGATTCCTGAGAGATACCTGTACATAACTATGGCTTACACAGCTTACTGCAACATCTGACATGTTTACACGTAAATTATAAAGACCAATTATTTATGTCAGTGAATAAGGATACAAGGAAATAAAAACAGAATTAGAAAAAATTAGATTAGGGAAAATACCTTGTGAGAGTAAGAGCATTTATGGAGTAGAAAAGTGCTGGGAAATCTGCACAGCTGAATCTGTCACTGGAGATGTTTTATTCAGGCTAGACTTGACCACATCTGTTAAAAATGGTTTGAGAATGGGAAATCAGCCTGCCACGTAGTAGGAGGGTGGAAGGGAGAAGAGACTACAACTTCCTTCCAAGCAGAATGCTGTAATACCCAGTTGACCACATAATGCTGCCTCCAGTTTGGAATAAGCATGTTTTAGTCAGCATGGTTAGGCAGTCATACAAAGCAGTATAATAATTTCAGAGATAGCGTTTTGTTCAATACTGAACAAAAAAGTCTGGGAAACATTCAGCTCTTTATACACAAGAGTGACCATATTTGCAGAATAGTCAGAAAAGAGCAGCAAAGACATTTTCAACTGAGTATCCTAAACTGGTTTCTACAGCACACAGCCACAAATCATTGTTCTGGCATTTCTCAATGGCAAAGAGTCAGAAGTTAATTTTCTTATTGCTCTCCTCCAATTCACGTGGTTGAAATTCTTCATATAATGAAGGGCAAATATGATGCTCTATTCTGACTCTTCCAGATATAGAGATCTTTGGCTCCAGCAAAATAGAGTATTGACCATGTTAAGCAGTCCTGTTTCAGTGGGACTGCTTGTAGCACATAGAGTAATCCATGTATGTTTGACTGTTCATAAAATAAATGGTGAGGCTGTATATCCCATCAGGTATTTTTTTCAATTACAAAAGAAATATAAGTCATATAGTATTGAAAGATATATGCTGACATAAATTATATAAATTTCTAACTGCATCAGTGGTGTTAATACTTGATATCTCAAAAAATGTCTTAACTAAAATTTGTTTTGTAGGTATGTAAACAATACAAAAATCCCTGTCCCAACCCATTACTATGTGGTTCTGACGAGCTGCAAGAACACATCCTCTACTCCACTGAACTGTTCAGGGTCCTTGGATGTTTTGTCTTTTATCTTTCCTCATCGATCTGACAACACTGAAAGCTGTGCTGTAAGTATAGTTCTACTTTCCTGTGTGCCAGTGAACTCTGGGAACTGATTCCCATTAGAATCTAGTCATCCAGAGAATCTTTATCAGTCTGTGGAATTAACTCATTCCCCATGAGCTGGCAGTGAGCTCAGAGTTAAAGCAATCACCAGAACAGCAAGGAGCTCCAGGAGAGGCAGCTGGAAACTAATGAGCTGATAGGAAGCCAGGAAGAAGAAAGGAAGGTAAGATAGGAGGACTAGGAAATGCTGTCTCCTGAGAAGGGCTGAGAACAGCAGCATAGGCAACAGGGAGATGAGATAGCATTATGGAAGACTGCAGGATAAACTTCAGAGGTATCAGAGGATTTTGAGTGTTATTCCCTTCAGTCGCTATAAAATTCCTTCAGTTGTTTATTCCACCTCTATGAGAAATTAGACAGCAGGCATTTGGATGCATGGGGCTGCAGTTAAAATTCATACTTGAATTAAATTAAACTTCTGCTTACCACTAACAGTGTGAATCTTATGCCTTGTAGCAAAAAAAATACATTATCTGAGTGTAATACAATTTGTTGAGGCAGCTGAGTGCCTATTCCACAAACTCTGGGTTGCAGAAGGTTCCTAAACTCAGTGTATATATATTGCACAAGTACAGCTGCACAGACTTGAACTGGTCTTCACAGACAGTTTTTAGTTTATTTATAACTTTGAACTCATAACTACAGACAGGTGCAAGCTTACCCTACTTGGAAACAGCTTCTGTGTCTCCCCATTTGTAGTGTGGGTAATCCACAACTTCCCGGTGAACAACACCTTTTTAGTAGTTGAGGGTTAAACTATTATTAGAATGAATTAGTTGTTATACTTCAGAAATTATTTGACTGTAATTTCTAAAGTTTAGCAATAAACCCGAAATCTTCTCACTTTATATTCATCATGTTTGGCAGTAACATAAATTTAATGAATCATTTGCCTCAGAAGCAGATATTGCTAATGAATAAGCAAATTACCAACTGTTTGCAAAACAACCCTTGTAGTAAAAGAACAGAAAATAACACTTTGGATTGATTAGTGGTTACATTTCCATTGTTTTCCCTGTCCAACCAGCAACTTTTCTTGCTGTCCAGCAATCAAGACTGAGCTGCTGTAAGGACTTTTTGTGAGTTGTCAGGTGCCCGTTGTTTGACTGGCCGGAGCAGTGCAGCTAATTTGTGCTGTAACTAAAACTATCCTTACATGTGTTTTTGAAACGTGACTCATGCATTTTGAAGTTAAAAGTTGCAATTGCCATGTGAGCATAATTCTTCTTCTCTGTCACTTTGGAAGTGGAGAGGTGGGTGGAAGAGATGTCCACTTGTTTCTGTGTAAATAAGATCCCTAAGAGCAAGGCTGCAAAGATGCCCAGGAAAGCCTGAAAGAAGTTTTACCAACTGGAGGCCTTTAGTCTGTCAGACCAGGTCCAGCACTGGCAATTGCCTAACACTGCCACCAAACAACAGAGGGCCTTTTATGTGTTTGAACATTGCTCTTGTCTGTTTTGACAGGAAAATAAGACACTTTCCGAATGGGTTGAAGAAAGAGTTCAGGCTCATTCTGCACGTGTTCGGGATGTGGAGTTGCTAACTGGGCTTGACTTTTACCAGGAAAGAAATGAATCCGTCTCTGAGATCTTGCGGCTAAAGACATTTTTGCCAATATTTGAGACTGAAAGTAACTGATTATCTTTGGAAAAGGGGTCAGTGCTTGGAAGAAGAAAATTTCAGTGATTTCACTTATTTCCTTGTTTAAGTATATGGGAGTATTTTTCAAATTTGTGTTTTTCAGTCAAGTGCTTTGTGCCAATAAAATTTGAATAAAAATGATACATAAAATTTTCTAAAGTGAATTAAATCATCATTATTGACCCAGGCTTTCAAAATACAGAATATATTTTTATTATGTAAAAATGAATGTATTATATTACTATAAAAATACATGAAATATTATATGTGATATATAATAGCAGTAGTAATGATTGAAAAAAATGCAAAAGGAACATATTTTATACTACAGAGACACTAGAACTGTAAATTGTATATAAAATATTCCTACAATGGAGTTGAAAAATAAAACAGTTTGAGAGGAGTGTGTGTGGTTTTTTTCCCTTGTGTTTATCAAAGAGGTTATGGTTCTCTAACACAAGCACATCCTGAAATGTTCTGAATTTCTCTTCCTCACCTATTATTTCACATGGAAACAAAATCAGACTCACAAAAAGTTTGTATGTAGTGCAAGTGATCATCACCTGTGTTTTCCACTTGTGTTAATTCATTATGCTAGTAACAAGTGAAGTGAAGTGAATGAGCTATATTCTTGTACCCTTCAGAAATCTTAAAACATTCTGAACATGAAGAGGTAAAAGAAATGCTCTACACAGAAGAATTTTGTCTTGATATTTACCAGTATTTGCAATGGTTTCCAAATGCCTGGCAATAACAAAATGTTTGTGTCTACTTTTAAATAGTTAAACATGAGATTAGAGCACAAGATTAGTAGTAACATCCAAAAGAAATAGTCACTCTTTCTGTAGGGACTTTGTACACAGATACTATGTAACACTGCTGTACACAAATTATTGCTGAGGACAGGTAAGTAGGACAAGACAGTGGAAATTTCCAGGTTATGCTAATACAAAAATGTCACCCATTATAGAGTGTTGAGATGAACTACTCCACTACAAATGTTGTTAAGTGCATTTATGAATAATCATGAATGAAAAACAGCAGAAAATTGATCATTTGATTCATAAGCACAGTGGGGGCATTTGAAAGAAACATGTCAAAGTGTGTTTCAATCTATAAAACTGTGGACTGAAGGAGCTATGTCTGTTTAAAGAATGAAACTTTAAACTTCCAAACTTTTCAGCACAAAGAATCCAAACCCACCACAAGACACTATTTTTCCCAAAGTCCCCAAGGTGATCAGTGTGTGCCCACACACCAGACAGTGTTTAGCAATATTGATCTTAAAATCATGATGTGGGACCAAGCTGAACATAAAGATTTTTATCTCAGTGAAACCATTACACCATCATGGAGCTGCAGTTCACCACCTACAATGTTTCGACATCTTAAGTCTGCCCACCTAAATCAGAGACTTCTACTAAACTGCCCCAATTAAGAACATGACTGTTTTTTCACTTTGTGGTAAGTCATACCCTAACTCAAGTAAAAAAATCTACACTCTTACTGTAGAAGAGTGGGACAAAAGAACAGTGACTAAATGTATAAAAATAGATTAGGTTTATTTTACTCTGAAATGCTGAGAAATTCAAAAGTTTAAGTAACAACAAATAGACAACACAAAATAAACACATCATATTTAATTTAAAAACATAATCCTCCTTTGGTAATCACTCTGCTTTGTCCTGGGGTTTAAGAAATTATGCTGTTTCTGAATATTCCAAACTTCTGTTTCCTAGGGGATGTGAGTGAGTATAGCTTTCCGAAATTGGTAAGCCCTTTGTTTCTGTGTTTTTCAGCCAGTTCTGAAACTCCCAAAACTGAAGTGGAATAACCACAAATTAATCTGCTGACTGCAAAAGCAGATGTTACCAAGTGTCAGCTCTCAGAGCCACCTTCCATGTGTGAATTAAAAATGTTAATTCTGTAAAACATGATTTTCCATAGGCCATTACTGAAGCTAAGGAACTGAGTGCTCCTGTAGACATTGGAAATCTGAACTCTGGAGGACCTTGCTGCTTCCCTCTCTTATGCTTGGGTCCTTTTAAGTATTAAAGCATTAGAATCAAATCTCTAAGCAAATATAGAAACTTGGCACTACCTATATCTAGTCTTTTCTCTGTAGTGAGGCTGAGTAATAATGAAAGAAATTAGACAAGGGAAGCAGCCTACCCTGCTCCAGAAAAGGCAGAGCAAGGAAAATCTTAACTGATGTTTTTTTAGTAAGTGCTACTGCTTCCCTAACACCACACCCTGGCTCTGTGAGGCTGTCACCATATAAAACAAACCTTTTTTGTTCACTTAATATTTATTATAGAGACTGCTGGCTTTTTGTCAGTACCTCCCTGAAGTACTTTCAAAGCTGAGTGCAGACACTGAAGTGGCACAGAATACCTTTTACCTTGGACATCCTCCCCTAAGGGAAATAGTGTCAATGGATATATATTGAAAGGGCTGTTTTTAAAAATTACCTCCTGCACAGGTCCTGCAATGTTTGTACATAGATGATGGGATTTTTCATATGCAACATGTGCAATTGTTTGTAAGTACAGATTTTTTTCCTAGACTTACTGTGCCATTTCTGTGCAGTGAGGGAATTAATACCTCTGGGTGAAAGACTGTCAATAGGAAAGGAAAGCAAATCTATCATGCCTCTGGATCCAAAGTCTTGAGAAAAGCGGAGGGTCAGAAGTGTCCTCTTAGAGCAGCACTTGCCTGTCCCACCACAATTCCCCTGGGGAGGGAGAAGTGAAGACTACTGGCATGACTTTCCTTACCATAGTCTCAAAGTGGCAGGAAATACAAATCCTTCCCAGACCCTGACGCATGAACCAAAGAACATGAGTGTCCTCTGAAGGATGAAAAGTGCTGGGTGGAATTCAAATTGGTATTAGCCAGGGTAAGGACTTGGGACAGCTTTGGGTTTGACATCAACCAGACTTAAAGCAGGAGAAGTGCCAAGGACACCAATTGCCTTAATGTACATTAAGGAGACTTGGCAACTGATGTGTCCCATAAACTGACCTGCCCACTGTCCAAGAAGATCAGCCACAGCCTGCTTTGCCTGTAATGGTTGGGAGTTGAAAGGAAAGTGAGTTGCTCCTAAGACTGTCTGCAAAGTGCATTTCTCCAGGTCTTACCCTGTGTGAGAGAAGCATGGCTGGGAGGAAGAGTATTTTGGCTTTCCAAAGGCTTTCTAAGGAAAAACAAAATTCCAGAGCTTTGTTTGATGTCTAGCTTGCCTCTTATCAGTGAGTCAGATTGTTGCCTAACAGATGGAACAACTCCCTGAAGGGATGTGTGGTTTTGCACAAGATGAGGGACTGTACAGAGTGGTGTTACAAGCCAAGAGGCAGGGCAGCCTCATCTGGGCTGGTGGTGGGCACAGTCTTTCCTTCCTGCCAAAGAGGCTCAGCTAATCTGATATTTGGCAGTAAGAATACCATTTCTCTGCCAGGTCACACCTTAACAACAGGTTCCAGAATCACAGTTACAATGGCAGTAGGAGATGACTTAGAAACCACTCTCTCAGGAAGGCCATGGTTGGGCAAGTGAATTTTGACCACTTTGTGACTTCAGTGGGATCAACAGTTCACAAACAGATATGCCAACCATACTAAATCCAGCTGTGCTTGCGAATCACACAGAAAAGGCAGCTGAGTTAATGAGACATGACTGTCTGTGGTGCCATATAGCTGAAATAAAAATGAGCTCTAGGTCTGGCTCCACATTTTGATGGGGCCTGAGCCAAAGTTAAGTTCTGTGAATTCCTTAAATCGAAATCCCCATTTTTTTCTCCCCCATTCTCTCCTTCAGTAACCTGTGTTCTTGTAAGCCAGCTCCAGAAAGGATATCCATATTAATTCAGGAGGATCTCTGAATGCCTACAAGGTCTAGTTATAGGGTAAGATGGAGGCAAAACCTGCAAAGACCTGAATGTAACTGGAAGGTTAGTCTAGATTCATTTTACAGGTCACTGCAAACATAGGGATCTTAATACACCAAAGCTTCTTTCTTAGGTTTAAGTTGAATCTTTTGTGTTTCAGTTTGTGTCCACTGCCTCTTGTTATGTCACTGGGTACCATTGAAAATAGCCTGACTACATCCTCTTTGCACCCTCTCTTCAGGTATTTGTACACCTTGGTAAAACCCACCCAAACTTGCTGAGGGTACACTCTGACCCATTGTACATGTTGCACACTAATGGAGGTAGTATAGACCTCTAGTGACTACTCAGCAATGGAAATGCCTCAAAGGTCCAAGGCTAAGATTTGTGCTTTTTCAGAATGTTATTTGAAGCATTTTATATATTGCTCTGATTTTTTGTTAGTGGCTGAATACAAGCCTGTTATTCTGTAGGCAGGATAAAAGTTTTCTTGTAGTCCTGCAGTTCAGATATGTCAGACTTTTTTTTGTAATGAGCCACTTAAAACAGCACAGATGAAACCTGTGTCAGTCGACTGTAAGCATAAAAGACTCAATTTGATCAACCAAAAAATTTCCATAACAACTATGGGAACTAACAATCTTTCTGTCCTTCTCTTCATATCACATACAGGTCATACCACAGAATTCTCTCTCAAATCTCAGGAGTAACCAGCTCTCCCAGGGAAGAAGGAGGATTTATAGGGAATTGCTGAGAAAAAGCATTTTGAAAAAGAAAGCTCTGATTGATTTTCAGGCAAGCTAGTGAATGCAATTTCCATCTATTCAGCTGTGCTGCTTTGGACTTTTTTCCTCATTCCTATTTGTTGTCAGGGGAAATGCTGATGGAATTGTGTCTAGCTACCAAAACTACATCTGTGCATACTATTTCTATCATCTCTAGAATATTTGAAGGATATCCCCATCAGCCAAGAATGCAAAACATGATTCAGAAATGACAGTAAGTTTTAATTTCTCATTATTAATTGCTCCTTCTTTTTAGGCAAAAGGATGCCTTTTCTGCATCTGCGAACACATTTTCATGAAGTAGAATATTCCAAAGAGGTTAGTTTGTAGCCCTCCTTTCCACTCTTCCCCAAGGGGCATTGTCTGCGTCTTTTCATCTCACTAGTTAATATTATTTTTAATTTTCTGTTCAGGTTACAGATGCTGGATATCTCCCTAGCACCATTAAGCATTACAAATGAGTCTTCAGTTACAAAGAGGAGGAAGATCAGAAAAAAAAGCACTGTCTGAATGCAGAAAAAATCAGAATATTGAAATTTTTGTTCCTTTGTGTTTTTAAAAGTTTAACTGCAGACCCATGGGAAAGGTGAGTTCAAGTTGTTGCTTACTTTAATTCTTTCCACAGAATGAGAAATCTTGCCTCATTTCCTTTACTCAGTTATGAGTTAGATCACATTTTATGTGGTATGCAACTCAATCTTACGAGTAGTACAAAGTTTTGGAAACAGTTTAGCTACACAGGCTGAGGAAAGACATGATATAAGCTCATATTTGTTTCAGTAAATTTTAATTTTGTTTCAGAAAATTTTAATTTGTGAACATTTCCAACAATTTTCAGGTGCCGTTCGGTGTATCACACTTGCTCTTGGTGGTTTGGCAGCAAATAATTCCCTGCAATCTTGACTGCTAAGGGTAGTGTCAAACAGTGACAACAAACAGGATGCTGTCTGATGGGAAGTGCGATGACAGGGAGGCAAGTTTCTAAAAGGACCAATAATGTTTCCTTAGGAAAATATGGGCTGTGGTGGGCACAAGGGTTGGTCAGTGACTTCTCTTTGTAGTTGACCTACAATATTGTAGGGTAGAAGAAGAAACCACCTAAGTTCCTGGGGTTTTTTGTGTGGCGTGTTACTGGCTGTGTCTGCTAACATCTTTCCCATGGCTCCTGCTCATCACTTTTCTTGCTCCAGTATGCATCTTTGTCTCTTCCCAGCCCTGGTCATATTTCTCCCCATCATCTGTGTCTCAGTGTGATCTTTGTCTTATCCAGCTGTTGGTACTTGCAAGGAAAGAAGTCTCAACTCCTTTCTCCAACTTGGCCCTTAGCATATGGCTCATGTGCCAACCACGCTTCCTAAACCATTAATTTGGAATAAAGCCAGTATATGAACTAATTTCATACTCATCCTTTGGGACCGTGATCACTGCCACCCATACTTTCTCGGACCAGAAATCATACTGTTACTGCAACTCAGGATTTTCAGAAAGCTAAGTGTAGAAGTAGTGAATTTAGTAATTAAAATCTCACAGTTTCTAAAAAAGGAATAGAATGAGCTATGGGAAACCCATAAATAAGATTTTTCCACCACAAAAAACTTTAACATTTTATGATAACTTGCACGACATCATAACTGTTCTCTGAGGTACAGATTTAATTTAATGTACCTGTATGAAGACCCTTAGACAGGAAATTTCTGTTGGTCTGAATGACTTGTGTTTGAGAACTTCTAAGTAAACACCATTGCATGAGAAAGGCTGCAAAGTTTTATGTGTTACAGAAGTTTATATATTTCTTCTTTTAATGTCTTCCTCACAAGCAAAATGCTTAAGAGAAATAATCCAGCAGAAATGTTGTGGGTGGTACTGTGAACTGTTCTATCCATTATTAAAAGCAAGCAAATATTACCAAAAAAGTGCATAAAAGCAAAGTGAAATCTTTATATAGAAATAAAAATAGAATAAAATATTTTTGTATCTCGCATAATAAGCAGCATATATTTCAAAGCAGCAGGGAAAAATTGCTACCTGCTGTTAGTGCAATTAGGGAAAGTTCCCTATTTCCCAGCTATGAATAACCTAATCCAACCATGGGCATAATGCTGCAACATTACTTGAAAAATTTGCTAATTGATTGCTGCAAAAAATGGCACAATTGATACATGACGTAAAATCAAAAATAAATCTGAATAATTCAGGAACTTTATGAAACCCACTGTAAGAGAGATTATATTTTTTCATAGGAATTGATTTTCTGTTTTCTATTACATGTCTCTCTACTGTGTTAATGCAGAATAATTTCACCGTAAAATAGCACTGAACAAAGTTTGTTCTGGCTGAAGCTTCTGCTTTATGAATCACTCAATCCACAGTCTACTTCTTGTCCAACCAAGCTGCACAGCTATTCTGGACAGCTATAGCATGGGATAATGACATATGGGACATGACACATCAGTGTCCTGTTTATGCTCAAGGTTTTTCCTGTGTGGCATCTTGGTTTGTGTGCTGAGGTTTGAGGTTAAACTGAAGAAAACTGTGATTTCCTCCTCGTCTCTGATAATCCATATGCTTTTTAACTGCTCAGCGTCCTTTTTGAGCTCCTGTCAACTTGCACTCACTACTTTGAATGCAAATGAAATGTTCCATGTTTATATGGCCACGGGAGCTTGGCTGCGCTGGGGAGCTGTGGTGATGCCCTAATGGCCAAGTAGAGGAGAGAAAATAAAGAATGGCATAATTGCTTCTTCAGATGTTAATTCTGAATGGTTTCACATGTAGCTACTTATGGGTTTGGCCTATTCAGACCAGGGGGCACAGATTGTGTGTAGACCTGGGGTGACCATCAGTGGCAGTGAAACTTCCAGTAACGTGGTCTTAGTCATCCTGAAGCCTGTACAGAGTCCCTACAGGGCTTCAGAAAGCTCTTATGGAACAGAAAACTTGCTTCAAATTGAAGAAGGGTGTGACTGCCACTGGTGAAACCTCCTGTCCTGGATTGCCAGTAGCTAAACAGCTTGACAAATAGTGATCCACATGGCTTTCAGAGGTGGTTGTTGGAGGTAGAAACAGAGTAGAGCTCATGTAAGACTGGCAAATACATACTGATGATACATTTATCTTGTTTTTTAGTACAAGAAAGAGACTCCAAAATGCAAGGAAGCCCTGTAATTCCATATAGGTGTGAGATGATTTCATTTTGGAGCAAAAGCAAAGGAAGGCTGATACTATATGGAAAATTAAATCCCTATATGCCTACTTACTTTAATCTCTTCACAAACAACAAGAGATTTTAAAATTTTTTCTTGCTTAGCAGAGCAAACCCAGAACCTGAGAGATTAACTACTCTTTCTAGCTGGACTGCTAGGAGTGATAGTAGTGATGAACGGCAGAGAAAGAAAAAAAGAAAAAGAGTAGTTTATAATATAAAAAAATGTTAGCACCAAATAATAATAATGATACATAAATTTGCTAGCTGTAGATTCCAGCTGGAAATCAGAAGACAGATTCTCACCAGTAGGCTTCTGGAACAGCTAATCTATGAAAATTGCAAGGGATGAACAAAAATACTTCAAAGTGAAGAGCTTGGTCAGCCTCTGAATCAGCCTGAATTACACAGTTACCCACGATAGCAGGCAACTGCCTCAATGACTCACTTGGGCCTGTGTTATTTGCCTCAGTGGATAATGATTAAGTGAAAAAAAAAAGGCATTTTTTCTTTAGAAAGGTAATGCAAGACCTGTTTGATTGAGACAGTGATTAACGATATTTAACAGAGATTAATTAACACCTCAAGTCTTTGCCAACCAGTAACTTGAGAAACTTGCCTGTGTTTACTGTTTACTGCAATTTAAATAAAAAGCATCTGTGTGGCCAGGATTTTTATGAGCACTGCTGGTGTTGCCATTTCATCAGTCCTAGCTCATGCTCTGCTTTGGTTGCTTGTGAATCATATTCCTGAACATGTGGATAGGAAAACCATATTCCCTACTTGCTTTACTTCCAGCTGTGTTTGTGAGGTTGGGAAGAATGACAGGAGATGTCATGCTGGGCCAGAAAATGTCTGTACAAAGTGCTTTTGACTAGCTAGGAGGAAAAGGGCATGGATAGAGTTGGTCAGAAAAAGCTTAATAAAACTTATTTCAGTTTTCGTGGTTTTTTTGGTGCTGGTTTTTTTTTCTTTTTACTTTCCTTTTTTTTTTTTTTAATGAATTTGTCGGATCCATGAAATTAAATAATTCTGCAGAGTCTGAATAATTTGCTTTCAGTGGTGTCCCAATACAGTCGTGTCAGCCAGACAATTTTCAGAACAAGGTTAGATGCCAACACATCATCTCCATGACTTTTTCTTTCAGGCTTCTCCAGAGCTGACAAACAAACTGAAGTCACTGAATCCCGGCCGACAGCCATATTTCTCCATGGCCTGCTGAGGTGACAAAATCCAGAGCTGGTGCAGCTTGCAGGCATAAACTTGATGCCAGATTTTGTACAACTTGAGTGAGTGTCTTAATAACCAGCCTGCTACTTGTTTGGTTGTTTTTCTGTCTGATAGGTCTCCACACCTGAAAGATGGCTCTGACCTGGTGCAGAATATGAGAGGTTTTGAAGTCCTAAAAATTCCCTGAGGGCAGGAAATTTTTTCCAGTGCAGCATTTCTGCCATGACTCTCCTCTTCAGCACATCCAAAACGCATGCTGTTGTCCTTGCTTGCTTTGCCAAAATCCTATTCCAACTCCTCATAAGAAAACGATCTATGAATTTTTATTGGAACATATACAGAGACTGAGCAAGGCAGCCTGGCTAAAAGGACAACAGGCACATGATGGAGGATGTGGTCTGCTCAGAAACTTTCATGTCAGAGAAGCTGCCTTGCAGGTCATTTCTATTTATATCTACTGAGAGCAGTCAGAAGACAGAGAATAACTGCAGGAGCCCATAGGCAATTATATGTATTAAATTTCCTAGTTGTGAGATACGATGACTGAGTGACTGTAAGGTGACCACCATAATAGCCTGGTCCCTATACCTTTTGTTATTTTGGATGCAGGATGCAGCAGTTCATCACTGTTCATCAGTATCATTATTTGATTAGTGACAGAAAACTACTTAACTCTTATCCTAGCATGCTTGACCTGCCTGTTTCATCATTTGCAGAGTTCCAGAGTAGTTGAAAAAAATATTTTACCTTTCTGTCCACCTTTCATTTATCTAGAGTATACACAATGCATAAAACAAACACACATAAGATAATTGATGATATAGAACCTCAGAAAAAAGATCAGAGGCAAATTTTTTATACGCTTGAGCTGATGCATAAGGTAAACTGCTAGGATGGGGATTTGGATTTTTATACCATAAAGGGGAAGAATGAGCAGATTTACTGCCTTGTAGCTTTTAACATTAAAAATGTTGCTCCAAATCCTTTTCATGTAAGCCATGCAAGAATTCAGTATTTATGTAGTTCATAGACTACAAGAAATGCTTACTTGTCTCTGTTCCTCATAAAAAACTTGTAAAAAGGTTGATGTGTGGCATGTACTTTGAGGCTTTAAGCTGACATACAGAAGGAAGTGTAGCAATATCTTCCTTGCTTCCTCAAAATTCATTCCATTAATATCTAATTTCCAGTAATTAGTGGGGAATCTGAAAAATAAAAATACTTGCCAACATGTAGGCTTTTGTAAACAAAGTACAGGTTGGGACTGACCATCAGTGTTTGGGATTCATCCCACCTTATTACCTGGTGCCACCTGCTTAGCTCTTTTTTGAAACTGGTGGTTGTGATAAGAGGCTAGGTCACAGTGGGAGCTCCAGGTGTTGGTCTTGTATGAGTCAGCCTCCTTATCAGGTCAGTCTTCCTGATAGATCTCAGGTTGTTGAGTTGGATTTCCTCCTGAGAGACATGGAAAGTGAGAGGCGTTGGGCTCCTGTACTATATGTGGTGGTAGTAAAGAGGGCTGTAACAAAAGCCAGAGGAAATGTCTCTGTGAGGTATGCAAAGAAACTATGACTTGTTGTCTGTATGGAGAAATGGTCTGTGTTGTTTCTGTGGAAAAGTCTGCATTTGCTGAATCTTCTTAGACACTCCCATTGCTGTCTAAGAATGCCAAGGAAGAACATGGAGCTGTGCCCACCGTTTTTCTTGTTTCATAATTCTTTGTACATGATCTGAAAGCCCATGGGGCATGGTGGATTGCTAAACCAGAATATGGGCAGTGACTTCTGACTCCCAATTAAAGCACATTGTTACTTCATCTTAAGGAACTGGTTGACCTATCCCTCTTCTCCATGGAGAGCAATGAAAAATATACTCTTGACCTCTTTCCAAATAGGCTAAATTAAAACCAGATTTTGAAGTCCAAAATACAAATTCTCACCTAGCTCTTTGTTGAGCAGTTCTAACTGTGTGTTACAGGGCATCACCATGAGCCAACTTGCTGTCAGTGAATGCTACCATGATTATCGACACTAAACATTTCCAATGGGGTAACTAACAAGGAAATGCCTCAGCACAAATGATGTACCATGTTCAAAATGCCAGCAGTCACCACTGTTTGTATGCTTCCTCTGCAAATTATTCTGCAGTTCAGAACATAAGAGTAACTTAACAACCCCATGGTTAGTTAACACCCTGAAAGAGTTACAGAAAGATACTTTCTAAAGACAAGCAATTCTTCAGATACAAACTGATTTACCAACAACTTGTAAACTATGTTTTTAATATATCTGGTATGTAGAGCTCTTGGAACTTTCCATGAAAAAGGAACCCCAGATAAAAATAAACATTAACTAAAAACACATCATGTTTCTTTCTGGGGTGAGGATAAAATGACTTTTAGACACCACTAACATCCTGGTTGAGTCAATTCAACCTCCCTAAAGTCAAATACATAGTTTGGTTTGGTTGAACATGTTAGTTTTTAAACACTGACAGTCTTAAGAAACTTTACAAAAGCTGATGATAAAATCAGTTTGTTTGTTTTCTTCATATCTTCTTACAAAAACATGAAGAAAAAACTTAATGTAAAAATTCGCTTTTAAGCTTTGTCTAGAGAAGTTGTTTGTCAGGTAAATTTCATATATCTGCCTTTTGAGATATTTTTCCTTTTTTCCAGCTTCTAAGTCCTAGCAGGAAGAACTCATATGAGAAGGCAACACTATGTCTGCATTACCTACAGTGCATATCCTGCAGTGAGTGATGCTTAGCCAAGATTTGCTCTCTCATAAGTGATGGACTACTGAGAAATTGGAGACAAACAAGTTTCACCAAGGGAAGCAAATATGGAATGAGCAAATCTTTCTCTGACATCTCAAGATAATCTGGCTGCGGCATGTCCACAGAGGGGAATTACTGATTTAGTTTAATGTAGACATCTGCAAAAAAATCTTGTTAACACACTTCACATAAATGATTTAGGAATTTTATAAGGGATGTTTAACTCCAGTCCTCAGAAGATTCATTTGCAAATTAAGCTGAAAGAAAGACTGAATTGAGTAGTGAATGGGCTCAAGAGGCTGCTGCCTGAAATAGCTAGTGCTGTCTCCAGGTCAGCAGAGGAATTGGCTGCTGTGTTTATTAATGACCTGGTTTTTGTTATTCTGCATCCTGAATAGATGCAGGAGTATTGCGTTCCGCTTCTCCCATGGGCTACGGGAAGGTATGAAAGGAGAATAGTAGAGACCGGAAGGTTTATGTTTTTAGTATTCCTTTATACTAATTGTGGTGTCAGTATTGACTATGTGTCCCTTCAGGACTGGTTTAGCACAGGTTCCCTAGATGAGGTCTGTCAGCATCACCTGTGGACTTCAGTTCTCTTTCTCCATCTGCAATATTGTGACTCTTAAAAACAGACTCAAATTCTGCTCTGAAAGCAGAGCAGTGGGTTGAGTTTCAATGGCAAGAAGAATATGGGCAATGACTTCTGACTCTCAGTTAATGCACATTTTTACTTCATCCTAAGGAATCGGTTGCCCTACCCCTTGTGAACTTCTCGGCTTCTGAAGATCATGTCTGGGGTACGCTGCACAGACCTTGTATCAAACTTGGAAGAATGCACTTCCTGGTATTCTCCACAGTTGGAAATAGCTGTACTTCCTGACACCCAGCTCCAGTGAATCTCTAGACAGTCTTTTAATGATGCATGGGTCAGGCAAAATATGCCCAGGCCATAAAGTAGCAGGGATTCAGCAGTAGGCACCCTGCTAGAGACTTCATGCAGATTCTCCAAAAATATTTATTTAAGCATGGACTGCTTCCCTTGGTGGGCTTCTTGCCTGGGACATGTCCCAGAAAATGGTGTCATTTTATGACTCTGTAGCAGCTTTGCCAGAAACAATTTTTCATCCTTTTGTACTTTAATAAATATTTTCTAGTATCTGCTTTTGTAAACACAGAGGGAGCAAATAATGGAGCCCAAAAGAATAATACTAAAATATTCTCCTGGAATTTCCCTGAGTATTTTTTTTTTGTCATGAGATCCCAAGAGGAAGCAGCACAGGTTAGCTGGGTTACAAAGCAGAGTTGAAGACTCCAGGTTTGAGGGAGTACTGTGAGCTCAGGTGCTGGTCACACCCACTCACACTGCTTGGAGATGGGAGTGTGAACATTTCCTGTCACAAGACCATGTTCACCTACTTGGTGGATTTTTCTGCATGTGCATCAAGTCAGAAGAAGCACAGAAGCAGAAGGGGTGAGTGAGAGGTGTGTGCCAGTGAGCAGCTCAGGCATAGACTGACTTGGAAGTCCAAGGACAAGCATTTATTTCTGACAGTTAACAACATGTAAGACTTGAATGTTAGATAATTCCATTGGAAAAATTAGTCTCCCTGAGAAAGCATGATTCTGGTCAGCTTTCTCAGAGATTATTAGCTCTAAAATTCAAGTTTTATTTAAAATTTATCTACAGATGTTATTCTTAAACAGTGTTTAAGCTTTCAAAAGTGTTTGCGCAGAGACCTCTCAGGATTGCAAAACCAGCTGTCCAGTAAAGGCTACGAGGGTCAAATCTTCAGAAACATGGAGTATTTATTGCTGTCACAGTTCTGAAGAACAGAAACACCACAACTATTCAAATTACTTGGAATTTTTATGGATGTCCTTTTCATGGAGAGGAAATTTGATCAAAACCAAAACTTTTTCATTAGGTGTTTTGTTCTGTTGAATTGGATCATCTGTTAAAATGCTTGAACACAAGGCACTAAAATTCAGATGGATGAGAAATAGCACCTACACCACTAAAAAACAAAGATAAAACTTTTCCATCCATGTACTCCCCTCTGTCCACCCACTCATCCCTCCCTCTTTGAGATCTTTGAGTTTTATCCCTTGAGTTTTCCAGCTGGCCTTAACATTATACTTTTCAAGTGTAACATTAATGTTAATAATATTAATATTGATGTTAATAATGTTAAATTCCCATCTTATACCTTTTTTTTTTTCCTTAAGAACACATGTTTTTTCTCTTATTATCCCTGCATGTAGTATTTTAATTTTGTGTATTGAGTAATATCATATTTGAAAATTCCAGATGTTTCCTTAAATGTGCAACAAGTTCCTGGATCATTTGTTGTTTGTTGAAACACCGGAAGAAACAACTTGCATTGTGAAAATCACTTTTTTTCCCATGTTAATTCAGTTCAGCCTGACTTAAAGCATCATTCCAGGTATTTTTTAGAACTAAAGATTCCTTCCAGAATCTTGTTTTGATGACATTTTAGTAGGTTCATATGAAATAGGTTTTGTTCCAGCAGTGAAATACAAACTTGGCACTCCATGCACTTGTTTCCAGTAAAAAGGTAGTGAATGCCAGTGCCTGTAAGCCACTGAAAAGGAGACATGCAGCATCTGAATGGTAAAGCTACTATACAGGACATAGAACTTCCTCAAATTACATTGACCTACGTATTTTACACGGTGACAACAATATACTAAAATTTAAGGAGGCATTTCTTCACCAAAAGTTAGAATGCAAAATTTTATCCTACAGGATGGGGTAGATCCTAAAATATGTATGTGTTCAAAAAGTGGTTAGACATGATGAAAAATTATTATTATGAACAGTATTTAGCAGGAGTCCTTCCCTCTGGCTCAAAAATCTTCTCAGCTGCAGGTCTTTGACCACTGTCTACCCTAATTAAATAGAGCAGTTGTTGTACTTCTAGGGATGAAATGAAAGTAGATTTCAAAACTGTTTATATGATTTAGAATATAAATTTGTATGGAGCTGCTGGATGCCCATTGCTAAATTCCTTATGAGTTTTTTTAAAATCTCTGCCCCCAGCTGACCATCTACTTTAAAAGCCTTTTTTCTTCCCATTCTGGTTTGTGTTGAATCTTGTTCACTTCAAGGTGTCAAAAATCTATGAGAGGTAAGGGGATATCTAGCTTAAACAGTAAGACAACATTTAACTTGTGAAAGAACATTTTATCTTCCTTAAATCACCCTCTAGCTGCAGTGGAAGTTGCAGTACCTACATTATGGCTTTGCTCTGGACTCCTCCCAGACTGATAAGCACTGCTTTTAATATTACTACAAGAACCACTGCATTAACCTTTCAGGTCTTCAAGAAACCACTCGGGTGTTTACCCTAATACTGTACTCTCCCCCTCCCCC